>JAUTBQ010175922.1:0-175640 GCA_032361185.1 Lepetodrilus ovalis
TGTACAACATTCAGAAAGACGTTCAATGATATGGTACCGATGTGCCAGGTGCCCCGGGAGCAATCACCCATCAGAGGTATTCACATCCGAATCATTTCCGAGAACTCTTTTTCGCTGACAGGGAAAGCATGTATTTTGTTTTTTGTTGTGAGAAATCCGGGATAGCCGGAGAGGCAGTACCCAGTCGAGAAACCTGGTATGGATTTTCCATGAATCCTCACCGTAACCTCCAGCGGTAAGCCAAACGGACGGCAAACCGACTTCTTCCAGAAATTCATAAACCAATCGATCCCGTGCTCCTGTCTGCTCCATTGTAAGCTTTAGCAAGGAGGTGGAAGGGAGAGCATCATATTCCCATGGGTCTGATCCGGCCAGGACAATGGCCAAATCGGCGACGGGGAAAAATTTCAACTCCTTCAGAGCCAAATCCAGTCTTTCAAGATACTGATATTCCTCGCCGCTCCCGACAGGGATATCTATGCTACCGGGAATCCAGGAAGGATGTGAGGGAGGAAGCGATCCATCCAGGGGCCAGCCCCGGGCCATGTGAATACTCAGGGTTGTTACCGAATCGTCTGACATAAATATGGCGGCGGTACCATCCCCTTTATGGGCATCCAGATCGATTACCCATACTTTTTTCACATCTCCGTCAGCTTGCAGCCGGCGTATGGCCAGGGCTGTGTCATTGAGCGGGCAGAATCCGTGGCCAAAATTCCGATGCCCATGATGAGCTCCTCCACCAAGATAATGACAGAATCCTTTATCAAGGGCGATGCGGGAGGCCCTCCAGGTTCCCGCCTGCATCTTCAGAAGTAACGGTGTCATTTCCTCAAGGGGACTTTGTGCTTTGTCTGGTTCCCAACGATTGAAGGAACCGTCCGGGTTCACCAGCTCAAATGCGGTAATAATACGTTCCTTGACTCTCTCGTCAAAAAAACCCCGGGCATAGTCTGAACTATTGACCCGGAGAAGATCTTCAAGCGTCAGGGTATCGTCGAAACCATTTACCAGCCATTCGGCTTCACGCCCCGCCAAATCCGGATGATGGCTGAGAGCTTCCAGGATTCTGATTTTCCGGGAATCAAGGGCGGGGATCCCGATACCAAACCGGGGAAAGTCAAGCAGGGCAGTTTTTTCATAAAGGATCATCGAAAGATTATATATAAAAAAAAGCACTTCACGTACAGTCGTTTCTCGTATATTATGCTTTTATTGATACTGGAAGGAACAAAAACAATACCGTCAGGGGGGTCTGCTCCGACGTATTTCCGATCAATACGAGGATGACGATGAGCCTGAATAATACAATTAACAGCACCACTTTGTGGGCGACGTTGACACAGTGGCAAAACGAACTGGAAAAAACATTCCAGGAAGTCGTCAAGGATCGAAAGCTCTCGGCATTCACCCCTATGGTTCCTCTACTCCGGGGTATGCACTGGGCTTCAGCATTTCTTGGGATTGTTGACCTTGCCGACATTACCGCCATGGGTGCCTTGTATATTACCCGGATTCAGAAAAAACACAGTAAATGGTCGATTGACCTTTCTACCTTCCTGGAATCTCTCCTTGCAAAGAGCCGGGAATTCATTGATGCCAGGCCGGACAATCTCCTGGAAGAAGTGTCTGCCGACAAGAAGAAAACTGTTCCTCATGGAGCCAATCTCAAGTGGCAGGTCCACGTCGATGATGTGAAAAACATCTTCAAACGTCAACAAATGGGCAGTGATTTTGTTTCTACCTGTCAGGAAATTACCTTAAGCCATGGTACACTCTCCCACAACAAGGTAACCCTCCCTTCCTTTGCACGAAAACGCCACCAGACCAGTCGTTATCTTTCTCTGGTTTATATTGATTTGGGACAGCAGGAATCCGGTTTTGATCTTCTTGCGAAGAATCTTGATGCAGCCTTCAGAAAATCCGATATACTCCTTTACGGCCCCTTGAATATACCTCAAAAGAATCATCAGGAAATCCAGAGAAAAAAGACTTGTTATCTTCTTCTGGATACTGTTCAGGAGAGTCAACACTGGCTAAAATCCATGAATATCAAGGGGAAAAACCTCAAGGTCCTCAAAACACCGGACAATACTTCCCGTGCTGTCATTGAGAAAACATCCTTAAATCCACCCGCCCGTCCCCGGGAACACGTCCGGTCCGATTCCCCTGAACAGATGAAAGAGCTCAAAACCGTTGATAAACGCAGTGCGGAAAAAGGAGAAAAACGATACTCTCATGTGAGTTTTTCGGTGGGTGCCAAACTCATCCTGATTGTATCAATTATCCTCATATCTTCCATGTCTATCCTGGCCTATGTGTCCATCTATTTTTTCAAACGCGAAATCAAAAATCAGATAGAAGACACGAACATGGCCCTGTCGCATACCGTCAGCAAACAGGCAGAAGATGACATTGAGCAGTTTTTTGATTTATCAAACCTCATTTTCCAGATAGGATCTGTTTCTGGAGGACCCTCTCTCCTGATTGACGATTTTTTTTACAATTACCAGTCCCTGATCTATGTTGGAATTCCTGGCAGTGAATATGATTTTTCCAACAGAAAATGGTTCCGGGACAACCGGATTTCCGATCCTCGGACTATTCTCAACACTATTTTGGCAGCTCGACTGGAGGATTTGGAGAAAGCCCGAAACGGGGAAGTCGTAATAGTAAATGTCTCTCCTTACATCCCCAATCTGAAGAATCCGGTACTCGCCCTGGCAGCACCTTTCCTTTTGGGGGCAGAGCAGGAATTTCTCGTGGTACTGGTTGATATCGGTGACAATCTGGCAAAAATTGTCAATTCCTGGACCGGACAAACAACAACCATGATTATTAATTCAACGGGTGAAATTCTTGCTCATCCAGATACTGCAAAGGTGTTTGACGGGGAGAATCTTCGGGATTCTCCAGTCTTCAAGACGATTTATTCCCAGGGAATCAACGAAGGTCAGATTCGTTACAAGGAATTCACATCATCGGGTCAGCCTGTCAAGGTTATGGGTTCTTTCAAGCTTCTCCCCGTTGGTAATTTGGGAGTTGTCACCTCAGTATTGGAGAAGGACGCTTTCAGTGTTGTGACGTCGATACAAATCCTGAACTGGTCGTTGCTTGCAACAGTCCTTTCTCTGGCGGTACTCGCTGTATATTTCTTTGCCCAAAGTATATCACGCCCTCTTAAAAAACTCACTGTCGCTACGAGAATGATCAAAACCCAGGATTACGATTCCATCTTTATAAAACCGAAAACTTCTGATGAAGTGGGTCAGCTCACCCGGGATTTCATGACGATGATACCCCATCTTCAGGCCAGAGAACGGCTCAGGGAAAAGACTGAGGCCTTTATCAATAAACAGGTTGCCGAGATGATTGACAGTGGCACCCTCCCGGATCTTGCGAAAACAAAAGATGTCACTGTCCTTTTCTCTGATGTCCGGAGATTTACCCGGATGAGTGAAAGAATGGGCGATCCACAAATTGTTTTGAATAATCTCTCTGCCTATTTTCGTGCCATGGTTCCCTGTGTGAATACAACCAGGGGAACCGTGGACAAATTTATCGGAGATGCACTGATGGCCGTCTGGGGCAGTATGCAGGAATTGGAGAATAATGCCGAGAGTGCCATCAACGGATCCTTGATGATGAGAGTGGCCCTCAAGGAATTTAACTCTGATAGAGACAACGATGATGACACCAGACCTCACTTTCACATTGGATGTGGTCTTAATAGTGGACTGACAACCGTCGGCATCATGGGAGACCCCTATACCAAAATGGAATGGTCCCATATCGGGGACACCGTTAACCTGGCCAGCCGAATCGAATCCCTGAACAAGCCAATGGGAACAGATATTCTGATATCCCAGAACACTAAAGAGAAGGTGAACGGTATCTTCCATCTTGTCCCAATGAAAAAAATCAAAGTCAAAGGGAAATCCGAATCCCAGCAGATCTATGCTGTGCTCGGGCGGATGGACGATGAATCCCGTCCCCGGACATTGACAGAGTTGCGGACCATGATGGGAATCAAGGGTGATTTCAGCATGACATACGATCCGGAGGCACATGAAACAAAATACGAAATCCTCGATTCTTAATATCCTTATTGCGACTCTTTTTCTCGGATCATCGAGTTATTTTGCTTGGCAATTCTGGAAAGAACTCACCAGGACTGTCAAAAATACTGACGGGGTTGTCATTGGTGAAATTGTTGACATTAAAGGTCGGATTCAACGTCGCTATGATCGTCAATCCCGTTGGGAAATTTTCAATGGAAAGGAAAGGAAAGATATTTTCAATCTGGATTCCATACGGACCTCTCCGGATTCAGGTGCGGTTATTTATCTTGATAATACTGATGCCGCCGGTAACGAATTTGTAGATACGATTTCCCTGGGATCAGATACCTATATCTTCCTTGATATTTCAGAAAAAACCCGGAACATTCATTTTTCGGGAGGCAATATTTCTGCCACCGGATCGTCAGGACTGACAATCAGCACAGAAGGCATCCAGATTTCTGCTGACAATGGTTCAGTCAGTCTGAGCAAGATTGAAGGACAACAGACCAGTATCACCGTGACTGAAGGCACGGCAACGGTCAAGACAAAAAATGGTTCATCCGTTGTCGGACGTGACGCTGTGCTTCATATTGATGAAGCCACAGGAACGGAAACCAGAGAACAGTTGGCTTTTTCTGCCATAGAACCCAAATCCAGCGATCTTCTTCTTACATACGGAAAACAGAGACAGGTAAATTTTTCCTGGAATCTTTATGAAGACTGGGGAAAAACAACCCTGGAGATCTCTTCTGAATCATCCTTCAATGACTCCGATGCGGATGTTTTCAGAGTCGATGGAAACTCAGGCACTACCTTTTCCCTCTCTTCCGGGCTTTGGTACTGGAGAGTCAAGGATGCTTCATCTGGCCAGGAATCAATCGCAGTGAATGTGAATGAATTCATCGTTGGTACAACAACGCCGGTTAAGCCGGTATCGCCAGCACCGGATTCCTTGATTCTTTTCAGGAGAAATACTCCGCCGGTAACCTTTCGGTGGAATCAGGCCCGGTTTGCTGATTCCTATCGATTGGAGTTGAGCCGAACGGCCTCCTTTGCCAAAATTGCACTTCAGAAAGAAGTGTCCGAAAATTTACTGTTGGTGAATAGTCTTTCTCCCGGAGAATGGTGGTGGCGTGTAACCCCTCTCTACCAACGGGGTATTCTGGACAAACCACCTGTTGTACAACCGGGGAAATTCACGTTGGAACTGAAAACAGGTCATGAGCCAATTGTCCTGATTACACCAAAAAATGATGCCTCTTTCTCCCCTCAGAGTATTCGGACGGGGATTCCCTTCCGGTGGAAGGATCAGGACGGAATGGCTTCATACCAGATCAAAATTTCCTCTGATCAGGACATGAAAACAATCCTGGTGGATTCACACGGGGCAGATAACTGGACAACCCTTCTTCCTCCCTCGAAACCTGGAACCTACTACTGGCAGATAGAAGCTGTTGCCGATGACAGTCTTCCGGTGCCAGTCTCGGCAATTCACCGCTTTACCGTTCGTCCCCTGACAGGATCTGTAGAACTTATTGATCCTTCCCCTGAGGGGATAGAACCTTATTCCATTCATACATTCCGCTGGAAATCAAAAATTCCGGGAACAGCACATTTTTTGCTGGAACACATCAGTAGTGATACCGAAAAAAAGAGAACCAGACTGATTGACAGTCTGGTGAACGGAGAATCTTTCACCTCTCCCCTCACTGGCGCAGGACAATACATCTGGAAAGTTCAGATACTGGATCAAAACGCCCGTGTCCGGGTACAAAGTACTGAAGCTTCCTTTGTCATCCACCCGGAGCTCACACCACCGTTGCTGAATACACCGAAACCCGGATCCAGTATCAGTCTCATTGGGTTATCTTCCCTGTCACTTTCATGGAATCCTGTTACAGAAGCTGATGCCTACAAGGTTATGGTAAAAGCCCCTGACGGAACAATCATCAGCCAGGACAACCATACCACCAGACTGACGAGAGAAATCGCCTCAAAAAAATTCAGGAGAACCGGCGTTTATACCGTAGAACTCATCTCCGTCCGCAAGAATCCTCCTCCGGGTGCCCCTCAATTCAGTTCAACAGCTTCTTTCCATTTTGATGTGGGAGCATTAGTCCAGTATTCAGCCGTCCAGCCCATATCACCGGCAAATGGAAGTTCCATCACTGCCCTGAGTTCCATGAAAAAGGGGATCACATTGAAATGGTCACAAAATCCTCCGCTTGGACACTACACCGTTGAACTGGATGATGGTCGGCTCACCAGACTGTATCAAACCGATCGTACCAGTCTCACTCTGAAATCGCTGACCACTGGCACATACAGCTGGATAGTGAAATCAATGGATCAAACCGGGCAAGAGGCTCCAGAGAGCCAGAGTTCCCACTTCACGATCAACGAACTGATTACACCTCCTCCTCCCGTAGCGGTTTCCCCGACCCCGGATGAGGATATTGACATGACTCACCAGAGAAAGCTTGTGTTTATCTGGAAACCTGCCAAGGGTGCTGATCTCTACGATCTTGCCCTGTATGCACAAGGGTCTGAATCACCAATCCTGGAAGAGACGGATATTACGGGTACACAATACACCCTGAATAATTTGAGAATTCTGGATGAAGGTGGCTTTGTTCTCACTATCCAGGCCAGAAAGGAATACAGGGATGTGGGTGTGACCCGCAAAAGTCCCATTCTCAGGATACCTTTTTCGCTCTCTGTCAATATTACCAAAAAAGTACCGAAAATCCTCACAAACGAGTTACAGTATGTCGAATAGTTCATGCGGCAGGCGGAACTCAATACCCCGTCTTGTTACTGTGTTGATCTTCCTCTCCATCACCACAGTACTGCACGCCCAGGACAAAATTGCATGGGAATCTGTTGATGGTGCTGATCATTATCGTATTGAATTTCGTCAGGACGGTGAGCTTGTTCTTGATACCCAGAGTGAAGAATCGCATCTCCCCCTTTTCCTTCCTGCCGGCGACTATCAATTCCAGGTAACTGTCATCAATGTTTTTGGAAAGGAAGTGTCCAGAAGCGGGTGGAGTCCTCTCAAAATTTCCACTCCTGCAATCCCCTTTATCGTCGATGTCACTCCGACGGAAATACCGAAAAATACAGAAAAAAAATTTTATTCTCTGGTAAGTGGTTCTGTCAGAGAGCCGAAAAATACATCAACTTTTACTCTTGAACATGAGAATGGAAAAAGAATCAATCTGGAAATCATTGATGCTGAGAATACTGAAGATAAATGGGTTCGATTCACCCTGAAATCCAAAACAAAGACTCTTGATCCTGGTTCATGGACCTTAATAATGACCAATCCCGGCGGTCAGGAAAATCGCATGCAAAACGCCCTTACCATTGTTGAAAACAATCGCCTGGAATTATCACCAAAAATCCAAAAAATATCTCCCGGAACGATTGTAGCCGGGAAAGATAGAAATACAATGATACTGAAAGTCCTGAACATGGAAGAGGGAGCCGTTGTCACAGTAAGCGGCCCTGAGGAAATCCCTGTATCCTTGTCACACACAAATGAGAAAGGCATCCTGAAATACAGTCTGAATCTTGACTCCGTGAAGACTGGGTGGTATTCGGTGATGGTAACCAATCCTTCTGGCAGTTTTGATGTTAAAAAAAAAGGATTTAAAGTTCTCCCGAAACCACCGACAATCAAGGAAATTATCGTTGCTTCTTCCTTGAAAATTGATAAAAAGGTTCCCCGGCCTGTTTCTGAAAAACCCCACGCTGTCGTTGGCGGATGGTATATGAATTTTCCTCTTCGTCTACCAGTAAAAATCAAATATTTTAACAGTTACACCGGGTTCAGACTCTCCAGTAGCCAGGAATTCCGCAATGATTTATTCAGACGGATCCCCGGCTTCAAACGGCTCTCCTGGGATGTCACGGCTACCTTCGCACATACCCCAGTTGTTTTTCCAGATCTTACGAAGTCTCCACACTCAGAAATCATGCTTGACCTCTCCTCCTCTTATGCCATTTATCTCGGTCTCACGTATGTCACATCTTTCAATGCACCAGTAAACGTACTACTCCGCTTTGGCCTGGGGATGGTGTTGTCCATTCTCTCTTCATCTGACTTCAGCAGGGCCGAGATGTCGAAGATAATTTCCGTGGACAACACTGTATCCATAAATGCTGCCAGCTTTTTCGGAGGAGGAATTCAAATTGATATCACTCCTGTATGGTATGTTATTCTTAGCTGTAATGTTACTGAATTCTACTACACTAATTTTCTTCTCTGGAAAATACAACCTCTGGTAGAAGCAGGGTGGCGATGGTAAAAAAGATTTTTTTCATACTCATCACGTTAGTCATAGTCCTGGTCATGCCTCTCTCCGGTCAGGAATTCACTCACTTAGGAAACAAAAACGGATCCATCATCATTAAATGGGAATCTCTGAATGCATCCTATCGCATCCAGGTGCGTCGGGATAACCAGATATTCATTGATATTGAGCAGATAGACAATGAGCTGGGATTGAACTTGCTTCCGGGATCTTATGACTATCGTGTTCATGTATTGAATCCCTTTGGGAGAAGTGTTTCTGTTTCTGACTGGAAGCCTCTGATTGTGAAAAGTTCTCAGGTGCCCTACTTCACGCTACAGAATCCTCAGCTTTCCTGGGAGAGTGGAGCAGAGATATCCCTGTCCATTAAATCTTCCCTCCTCAAGGAAGGAACCGTTTTGACTCTCCACAAGGGAGCACAGTATATTCCTGTTGAATGGGAAAAAAATGAAGATTTCTACACTGTGCATCTCCCGGGAGGAACAATTGAGTCGGGAAGCTGGGAGCTGATTGCCCAAAATCCCTCGGGGATGAAGTTTACCTACCCAAAACCCCTTGTCATCCACCCACCTCTTGCCATAAAAGAAATACAAAGCAAAAAACAACCATCCAGCACCGCCGCCCCGGATCTTCAAGATCCCAAACTGGATGGAGCCAGTCAAAAGAAAAAATTCGTCATGTACCATCCCCGGTTTGAGTTCCAATTTGGATATGCTCCAGGTTTCCTGTACGTTGTCTACAGTGCTCCCTCCAGGAGTTTCACTTCATTTCTGCCGGTGTATTTTGGACTGGAATTTGCGATGTTATTCCAATCTGGATGGGAAAAGCCTTTCTTTAGAAGTCTGGGTGTAGAGTTCAGAACATTTGCCGGTATGACTGGCCCCAGCGTTGAGGATACTCAACTTCGTTTTATCGGTAGCCTGGATATTTCTGCTTATTTCCGACCTCGCACAAAAGGCCGTGTATCACCGGTATTTCTGATCGGCATCGGCAATCACTGGTCAGATTATCTCAGCCTGTACGCTATTCAGAACATGTGGTTATTACGCATAGGAATCGGTATGGACATTGTGAATGTCAGAGACATTACCCGCATTGGGGTAAATTTTAATTTACTCAGTAGAATGATACCTTCTGTAAGCCTGATGTTTCGTCGCGGAATACGATACTGATTTATTGACTGTTTCATCGGAATCAGAACAGGCATCTACCGATGCTCTTTGCCCCATACAGGCTTCCCGCCAGTACTGATATTATTCATGCATCAGGGTTTAATGTTCCAAAACCTTGATATTCCATCCCCACCAGTCCACATCAGAACAAACAATCAGTTTTCTCTGCCTGTGTAATCATGGACAAGGCATAGACGAAATCGGCAAACCCTTTCATCATTATGACAAGAAAGAGATTGCGAAACAAAACGCTCACAAACTGACTCCGGAGGGAACAATGAAATTTGTCATTGCCAATGATCATGCAGCGATTGAACTCAAAAACATCCTGAGAGAATGGCTTGAAAATAACGGGGATAAAGTGACCGACCTTGGAGCCTCCGAGGGTGAAAAAGTTGATTATCCCGATAAGGCCATTGAGGCCTGCAAGGCCTTTTTGAGCGGTGGATACGACTACGGTATTCTCTGTTGCGGAACAGGTATCGGAATATCCATCACGGCCAACAAAATAAAGGGAATCCGCTGTGCCCTTCCCCAGAACGCCTATGCTGCCACCATGGCCAGGGAGCATAACGACTGTCAGTTCATTGCCTTCGGAGGTCGTATTCACTACCCTGATACTCCAGTGAAGATGCTGGAAGCCTTCCTGAAAGCACAATATGGCAGAACAGACCGCCATCAATGTCGCATAAACAAGATCATGCGTGTCCAGGAGCAAACCGCCACAGATTCTTCCTTTCACAAGAAATGCTGATAATCCTCAGAGATTGCCCACTTTTCACTGATGCACCATCTTGACCTGGATTCGACATCCCGATAATCTTCCATACCATGGTCGTTTAGCTCAGCTGGATAGAGCGTTGCCCTCCGGAGGCAAAGGTCAGAGGTTCGAATCCTCTAACGATCAAAGCCTTCTTTCAACGGAAGAGACGCATCCTCCTGTCACCGATTGATGGTGGAAACCGTCCAGGGGCTTGCCTGATCCACATACCCTTCAAGACTGCCGATAGCAAGAACATGTCTGTAAGTTACCTAGAATCTGTGACGACCCAGGAATAGTCGTTCCAGCAATTTCGTACCAATATTGCCGTCAGAATTTTCAAAGTAGAGCGTTGTCCAGTCATGCAAACCAGCGAGTTCTGCAGCTGATTTTCTGGCTTCTTCAAGTCCGCCACTCATATCGGCCAAACCATTTTCCAGAGCTCTCTGCCCTGACCATGGGATACCGCCAGCCAGTTGATCTACCTCATCCGCTGTCAATCCCCGTTTTCTGGCAACCAAATCCCTGAACATGGCATCAATGTCCTTGACTCCTGCGGCATAAAGAGAAGCGTTTCGTTCATCAAGGGCTCTTCCAGGGTGCCCCCCTCCTGCCCATGGAGTGGTTCCAATCCCGTCATAACGGATACCCAGCCATTGAGACAGGGCATCCTCAAAATTCACTGCCATACTATACACGCCAATGGAGCCCGTAATGGTTTCCGGTCTGGTAACGATGAGATCCGATTCCGAGGCAATCCAGTATCCACCGGATGCGGCCATATTCCCCATGGAGACAACCACCGGGAGATCCCGGTTATTCCGGGTTTCCTCCAGTACTCGTCGCACCTCTTCCCCAGCCCTCACATCGCCACCAGGACTATCTATTCGAAGCACCAGGGCCTTGACATCCCGGGTACTCCTGGCCTCCGTGATGGCCTGAACAATATCAGAACTTCCCACCCTGCCAGCAGAACTCTCGCCATAGACCAAAACTCCTGTAATCGGTACGACAGCAATAATACCGTCCCTTCCACGGCGGGGGTACTTGCTCCTCATATAATCCGCCATATCAATATAAAGGGATTCATCATCACCGAATTGATCCTCGATCAATTCTTTCAAAACACCACCAGTTTCAATGTAATCAATCAGACCAGCATCCAGTGCTGACTGTGAACCATCACCACCAGCCTGAATCAAATGTTCATCATAATCGTTGATCCATTGATTTAAATCCTCAGTAATCATTCCACGATTGGCCGAAACCTCTGAAATCCAGATTCCCCAGAGATCGGAAAGTAGTCTGAGTCCGTCCCGACGAGCGGTATCGGACATACCATCACGGATAAAGTTTTCCGCTCCGGATTTTGATTCACCGGAGCGGAACAATTCTGCCTTTATACCGAATTTTTCCATCCCCCTGGCGTAGTAAGCACGCCAATAGCCATACCCCCGGGGAAATACAGCACCAAGCCTGTCCAGCAAAATGGAATCAGAAGAGGATGCGATACGATATCGGGCATTATCATAGTAATCCGCACTGGAGATAATTTTTTTCCCTGATGCACCAAAACGTTTTACAGCATCCGCAAGCTCTCCAACCGCAGCTGCACCGCCACCATCAAGATTGTCGAGGTTGATTAAAATACCAACAATCCGCTTGTCTGTTGACGCAATCTCCAGGGCCGTCACAACGTCATTCAGAAGAATCTCATCCCTGTACCCGCCTACCGGAAAACCCTGAAAAAGAACTGGAAAAGTATAGGAATCAACCAGAATGCCTTGTAAATTCAGTACCAATAAACTTCCATCTTTCACTGCAGGAGGACGATTTGCAAGAATCGTAACAAAAATCCCTGTCAGGATTCCCCAAAAAATCAAGGAAAGAATCACCTTGCGGATAATCTCCATTGTATGGGCAACAGCCATCATGCGTCGCTTGAAATAATATCGCATTGATCTTTCTCTTACTGACCTTTTACGGCAAGGAGACGTTTCGCATTCCTGAGCCACCCTCCAGAGAGATTGTACACCTCTTTGAAACCAAGACGCTTCATCAATTTCAACGTACGCCCGCTTCTGCTTCCTGAATGACAATAAATAAAATAGGCAGAATCCCGATCCAGGACACTGATTCTCTTCTGGAAGTCATCTCCAAAATAGTCAATATTCACCGCTGTCGGAGCATGACCTTTATCGTATTCGCTCAAGGTTCGAACGTCCAGAAGAATCCCTTTATCCACCCTCCGTCGTTCTTCAAGAGCAGAAAAAAACCTGGCGTATCCAACGGTTTTCAGCATCACTTCACTGGCAAAAAGATTGATTCCTGACAGTACGGAAATCATGAATATCATCCCCGCCAGTATTTTCGGTATTTTGATACATGTTTTTATATTCATTTTCCAAGTATAGGGGTAAATCCGATTCTTTTCATCTATTTCCACAATTTTTTCACACAGCCTTTTTGCAGGAATGGACTACAGACACCCTGATAGCATCGTTGAATCAGGAATACATCCTGGGCTAAAACGGCCTGTACCAAACACAGGAGGGAATGTGAAAATCGTGTATTTATGAACCATCAGAACGCAGTTTCCTCATCCGGAATCAGGGGAAAAACGCAAGATGTGCTTTTCGGATACATTGAAATATTCTATTATCAAAACAGATCCAGTCCGCTCATGACGATGCGGGTACCGGAAATATCAACCAGATGAGGTAATTGAGCCGACTCCAACAGGGCATCTGATCAGCTTTTTTACATGGCTGACGATTTCTTTTAGTCATGTGGCTGTTTTCATGACGCAAAGTGAATTTTTGCGATGTCCTGACCCAAAAACAGCGTTGTCTACCTGAAAGCCCCCCATTTTGAGTGTGTGACATGGTTTAAACTGTTATGATTATTCCAGATCATACGCAAATCAGCACTGATGGTGAGCAGTTTTTTTGTTGCGTTACATTCTGTGTTACAATGATTACATCACTGTGATTGTACATGTATTCCTTGATTACAGAGTGTAAAATGATATTGGGAGATTTTCCAGACATCAGGATTATCAAGTCGTCTCTTTCAGGAGCCGACACTATTCAAGGAGGGAGTAGCATCCAGCATGAATACAGATCCACTTCGAGCATACAGGCATACCCGGGTGAAAACGGCATCCCAGGGACAACTCATCGTCATGCTTTACAATGAAGGAATCAAACAACTCAAAACAACCGAAAGGGAGCTTCTATCAAATCATCCCAACCTGGAACGTGTTCATAATTCCATTGTGAAAGCCCAGGATATTATAACTGAATTGATGGTATCTCTCGATTTTGAGAAAGGTGGTGATATTGCCCGCAATCTCTTTCACCTGTACATGTATTTCAATCAGCAACTTGTTGATGTCAATCTTTCCAAAGATGCTTCCAATCTTCATGAAGTCTGTTCCCTTATGGAATCGTTGAGAGATGCATGGACTGAAATAGAAAACACCACTCTCCAACAGGATCATCATATCGCCGGTGGCGTCAATCTCGCAGGATAGGGTATGTCAGAATATTCCCGGCCCACATGGTGGAATGATGTACAGCAATCCTGTAATGACGCCTTGAACAATTTTGAATCAGTTCTTGATGTACTGGAACGTGAACTTGCACAACCTTTTATGATAGAAATCAGTGCCATAAACAACACTCTTGAGCGATGGCAGGCGTTGCAGCATATTGCATCGCTGGCTTCAGAACAGATTTCCAGAAGTCTCAGGCTTGCCACATCACGGCGTCGGGATGCAGAACGCATTGGTTTGACTCCACCAGAAGACTGTGAATTAACAAGACGGACTGATCAGGTATCAGCACGATCTCAAAAAATGTGTCAAAAAATCCGCAGCACATTGGAAATAATTGAACAAAATCATTCTTTCGGAAAATCCCGACACCCTGGGGCAGGCCGTTACCATGACAAGACTCCCTCTTATGTCGATGTCCGTGTATAATTATCGACAGATATGAATAATACACTCTACCTTCTCGATGGTTATGCGTTTATTTACCGGGCATATTTTGCATTTATCCATCGACCCCTGACGGATCGGGATGGGCATAATATTTCCGCAATTCATGGTTTTTTCCGATCCCTTTTGGTGCTGAAAAGAGAATTCAGGGCAGAAAAAATAGCCGTGGCAATGGACCCTTCCGGCCCAACTTTCAGGCATGAATATTACCCTGCGTACAAGGCCAACCGGGATCCTGCACCCGAAGAGCTTCATGCACAGGTTCCTTTTATCAGAAAAATACTGGAAGTATTGGGAATCCCGGTGTTCCTTGTTGACCGTTATGAGGCGGATGATGTGATGGGTTCCATTGCCCATATTTGCCGGAAACAGGGACGATCGTGCTACCTTGTAAGTTCTGATAAGGATCTGATGCAGCTTGTTGACGGTAAGATTCACCTCCTGAAGCCTGAGAAAGGTGGTGGTTTCAAGGATATGGCTCCGGAAGATGTTCTGGAAGAGAAAGGTGTTCGGCCCGACCAAATGATAGATTATCTGTCGCTGATCGGTGATACTGCGGACAATATCCCCGGCGTCGCTGGTATAGGCCCGAAAACAGCCTCTGCCCTGCTTGCAACATGGGGAAGTCTTGAGAATCTTTATGCACATCTGGATCAGGCGGTGAAAGGGAACAGACTCAACAAGCTCAGGGAAGGTCAGGAAAAAGCATTTTTGAGCAAGACTCTTGTAACCATAAAAACGGATCTTCCCCTTGAAAAAGAACTTGTGGCAATGGATGGACTCACACCTGACTACACGGTTGCCGCCGCCGTACTCAGGGAACGCGACATGCGCACTCTGGCTTCTGATTTTGAAGGCCTGGCTGGCAGTGTCAAAACAGATGGGCACCAGCCGTTATCCTTGCATTCTCAATCCGGTTTGGTGCACGGAGAGGACCGGATTGGAGTGCTCACTCCAATGAAAAACGTTTTCTACTCTGCAATTCTGAGTGAGACAGATCTGTCTGACTGGGGAAAACGCATACGGCAATCCGGAATCGTTGCACTGGATACAGAAACAGACAGCATCGATCCCATGCGGGCGAAATTGGCAGGCTTGTCTTTTTCTGTCAAGGGCGGGGAAGCGGCGTATTTACCACTTTGCTGTAACGGGGAAAAATGCCTTCCGACAGAGTCGGTGCTGACATGGCTGAACAATCTTTTGGAAGACGGCACAGTCCACATTATCGGACAGAATTTCAAATATGATATGAAAGTGCTCCGCTGTGCCGGGGTACATGTCGGTGGAGCGTGGTTTGATACCATGATAGCAGCCTGGGTACTCGATGCTTCCTCCTCCGTCGGAATGGATGCCCTTGCCGAACGCTATCTTGGAATTCGGACAATCAAATTCAAGGATGTTGTTCCCAAGGGTTCCATATTTGCCGAAATTCCTCTAGGCCAGGCTGTGAACTATGCAGCGGAGGATGCCGATATCACCTGGAGGCTTTACGAGATTCTTTCTGCAAAACTTGACGATGACAAACAGCGTAAAACCATATTTCGGGAACTGGAAATGCCGTTGCAACCCATCCTTGCTGCAATGGAAATGGCAGGAATTGGTCTTGATATTTTTGAGCTTGATGCCTACGGCGAAGAATTAAGCAATGCCATTAATATCCTTGTCAAGGAAATCCATCATCTCTGTGGACATGAGTTTAATATTGCTTCCCCCAAACAATTACAACAAGTGCTTTTTAAGGAACGAGGTCTGACATCGGGGAAAAAAACCAAAACAGGATTTTCAACGGATAACTCGGTCCTCAGCGACCTGGCCACTGAAGATCCTGTCCCTGAAAAGATCCTGCTCTACCGCTCCCTTGCAAAACTCAAGTCCACCTATGTGGATGTTCTCCCTCAGCTCGTTCATCCACAAGATGGACGAATCCATACCAGCTACTCCCAAACTGGTGCTGCAACTGGTCGTCTTTCCAGTAGTCGTCCCAACCTTCAAAATATCCCGATAAAGGATGATAATGGGCGACGAATCCGCTCCGCATTTAAAAGTCGTCCAGGATATGTTTTTGTCTCTGCTGATTATGCCCAAATTGAATTGGTGGTTCTGGCCCATATGTCTGGAGATAACGCTCTGACGGTTGCTTTTAATGAGGGTGTGGATGTTCATGTCCGAACCGCCGCTACCCTGTTGGGTATTGACGCTGAGGAAGTGACGCTCGAACAACGTCGTATGGCCAAAGCTGTCAATTTTGGAGTGATGTACGGAATGAGTGCCTTCAGACTCTCGAATGAATTAGGTATCAGTCGCAAGGAAGCAGCGCATTTTATAGAAACATATTTTTCAACATACAGAGGAATCAGGACGTTTGTTGAAGAGGCCGTGAAGATGGCTGAAGAAGATGGTGGAGTTCGTACCCTGTATGGAAGATTCAGGCCACTCCCGGGAATCGGGAGCCACAACCGAATGGAAAAAAATGCTGCAGGGAGGGCCGCAGTAAACTCTCGCATACAGGGAACTGCCGCGGACATTATCAAAACAGCCATGATTAAGGTTGATGCCGTTTTACGTCAACAATTTCCCCAGGCCAGAATGCTTCTCCAGGTTCACGATGAATTGCTGATTGAGGTATCCAGTGGTGATGCACCCGCCCTGTCTTTGCTTCTGAAAGAAACAATGGAGTCTACAGTGAGTCTCAATGTTCCTTTACGAGCCAGTGTGGAAATCGGAACATCCTGGGGAGATATGCACTAGAATGCTACTCATCGGTATTGCCGGGAAAACTGGATCGGGCAAAAATTATGTCGCTGGATTGCTGGAAAAACGAGGATTCCGGTCAAAAGACCTGGACCATGTGGCTCATCGTTCTCTCGAAGCTCTCGCTGATACAATTGAACAGGCTCTTGGTCCCGGACTTCTCCTGAATGGAAAAATTGACAGAAATGAGTTGGGACGCCGGGTTTTTTCCAGCCAGGAAAAAATCAGAATTCTTGAAGATATCACCTATCCATGGATTGAAGCTGAAACAAAAAAATGGATACTGGAAAATCCTGAAACATCGGCGGTCATCCACGCAGTCAATCTTCATCGAATCTCGTTGATGAATGACTGTAATGCGATTATCTGGCTGAAATGTTCCGTTTGTCTGCGCCGAAAAAGGGTGATTTTACGGGACAAGAAGCCCTGGAAGGATTTGAAAGAAAGATTTCGCAGTCAGAATGGACTCAAACCTAAACTTTTCCCCCGGAACGCCGAAATCTATAGCGTGAAGAACTCGGGAAACGATGCATCGTTAAATTTGTCACTGGACCGTATTCTTCATCATCTGGAAGGATTTGGAGGACAACATGAGTGCTGAAAATACACGGGACCCTGCTTTGGTAGTTGTTCTCAGCTTGCTTGGAATATTGGCAGTGACATTGATTTCCGGCTTGCTTCTCATGCAGAAACAGAACAATATCATCTCTTATCCAGAAACGACTTCTGTTGCCTCAAAGGAACGTGTAGCTGCTGATGAGTTTGACCCCATCAGCTGGGCTCGGGAAGGAGCCGAATATCCCCCCCTCCAGGCCATGAACAAGAATGAGATGGTTTTTTCTGTTGATTACAATAAAAACGATATCGTTCCCGACACGATTCCCCCCAAATCTGATATTGTCAAACGCTGGCCATCTTCACCAACGGGAAAATACTCCGACACGATCTCCCCAAAAACTGACGTTGTCAAACACTGGCCATCTTCACCAACGGCCAAGGACTCCGACACAATCCCCCCCCCATCTGACATTGTCAAACAGGTGGCATCGATTACTCCTCATCAAGTGAAAAAAAATCATGTGATTCCTGATCCAGCCTATAGAGAGATTCGTGAAAATGCCTATTGGGTACAGATTATTGCATCCAAAAATATTTCGACAGCCGAAAAAATCAGGGATCGTTTATCCGAAAAAGGTCTTCCAGTCCATGTCATGACCCAGAATACGGGAAACAAAATTGTCTATCGGGTACGTCTTGGAGCATTTGAGACCAGGGATGAAGCGGAGAATTATGCCGGCACGGTTCGTAAACTTGATGGTTTTTCCGACAGCTATATCACCATTGCACCGGTAACGAGACGTCTACCTGCTGATCACTGACAAGGAAACGTGACAGAAACAAGGTGGAAGTGCCGTTCTGTCTGAATGAAAGGCACAATCAATCAGGGGGCCCGGCAGCCTCTCGTCTTTCGGTGGGGGGAAGCTGGCCCCGTATGACGAGCTCCTCCTGGCGCAATATACGAACACTTTTTGTGAGCCCGTTCGTCGCGGGCAAGATCGTTTCGACGTCCCTGGTGAACCTCACCCGGTGAATCGCCAATCGGCTGTTCTGGATCATGAAAAGATGGCCTGCCGGAAAAACTCCTTGTGAATTTGACTTGACCCTCAGCTGAACCAAAGAGAGAATGAGAGCAAACAGACTGGTAATCACCTGGTTCGATAGTGCTTGATCCGCTCAACCCACAGGATTCGCACAGAGAATAATGCTGTATCCCCGGCATAAAACCAACAGGAGGATTTTCAAGCGTTGTCCCATGAGAGCGTGCAGATCCCTGATGCCGGTTGTTTCCGGAGGAACAACAAGGGACTGCGGTCAGGTATTTGAGTGAGATAATCCGGGGATGTATGGAAAGGTCATGGCAATGCAAAGAGCCGTAATCAATGCCATGTACTCAATGAATTCGGGATGATTGAATAATTTTTTACAGGAGAGATGATGAAAGTACTTCTTGTTGAAGATGATACGGATATTGCTTCTTTCGTATCTAAAGGTTTGAGAGAAGCCGGGTATGGAGTGGATGTTGCTCTGGATGGGGATTTTGGTTTTGAGAGGGCCATGTCAGGCCTGTACGATATCATTATTCTGGATATTATGCTCCCGGGAAAAGATGGACTTTCAATTATTTCCGGGATACGCATGTCTGATATTCAGACACCGGTTCTGATACTCAGTGCCAAACACAGTGTCGATGATCGTGTCAGAGGACTGAAAGCCGGAGGGGATGACTATCTGGTGAAACCCTTTGTTTTTGCAGAACTCCTCGTCAGAGTTGAGGCTCTCATCCGAAGAGGCGGCCGGGCCACGGCTGCACAGGAGTTGCATGTTGCAGATCTTTTTCTTGATCCTCTCACCCGACATGTTGTCAGGGCTGGTGATTCGATTGAACTGCAGCCTCGGGAATATGCCCTTCTGGAGTTCCTGATACGGAACACCGGGACGGTGGTCACCAAAACTCTCATACTGGAGAAAGTCTGGGGATATAATTTTGATCCTCAGACGAATGTTGTCGATGTGCTGGTTTCCAGACTGAGAAGTCGCATTGATAAAAACTACCCGGCAAAGCTCATCCGGACTGTTCGCGGTGTGGGATATGTTCTGGAAAATCCCAGCTAGATACTTCCAAAGGATCAATATTCGTTTAACCCTCATTGTAACCCTGGCCGTTGCGGTGTCTTCGATGGTAGTGTATGCCCTGCTTTTAGCATCCCTCTCTATCGGCTTTGGCGAACAAGATCGGGTTGAGCTGGATTCACGTCTCCTTTCATACTGGGCCGCCTGGCAGTACGGTGGCAATGAAGCCGTACTGAAGCGGGTATCTCTGGACATGAAAAAATATGGTGGACGTCCCTATCTTCTGATGCTGAATTCAGGGAATGGTGAGATGATTGGGGCTTTTGTCCCTGGGGGATGGGAACGGTTCAACCTGAAAGATTCTGATCTTCTGAATCTGACTCCCGGATCCTATGCCACCCTTCGTGCAGATGGTTTGGCCTATGCCCTTCTTGTCACTGGTGCTGTTTTGGATGACGACATCCGCCTTCTTGTCGGTTTGAGTACAGAAAATCATCAATTCCTCGTTAGTATGTACCAGAGAAATTACCCTTGGGCTTTGGGAGCCATTATTTTGGCTGGTGTCCTGGTAGGCATGATATCCTCCAGGAGATTGCTTTCACCCATTGTAAGGCTCAACAGGGAAATCGACCATATCATCATCACTGGAGATTTGGGGCGTCGTCTGGACAGTTCGGGAACCGGGGATCATCTGGATGGATTAATCAACCGTTACAACCGTCTGCTGGATAGAGTGGAGTATCTGATTGGAGGAATAAAAGATACTCTGGATGCTGTTGCCCACGATTTAAGAACACCGCTCACCAGGCTCCGGGGCTATGCAGAACTGGCCCTCCGCAAGAAGAATATTGAAGAATACGAAGAAGCATTGGCCATTGTTGTGGAGCAAACGGATCAGGCAAATGCCCTTCTCTCGGCTCTGATGGATATTGCTGAAGCAGAACAAGGTATGCTTCCCCTGGAAGGAATCCCCTGCAACCTCGGCGTTCTGGCCTCTGAAGTCTGCGATATGTACGCATTGGTTGCAGAGGAAAAGGGGCAGACTCTGAAACTTGAGACATCGGAACAGGTTTTTCTTTCCGGGGATCCCGTCAGGCTTCGTCAAATACTGGGGAATCTTGTGGATAATGCACTGAAGTACAGCCCGGAAAACAGTTTCATCAACATCCGATGCGGGAGTGATGAGAAAATCAGTTGGGCTGAGGTGATTGATGATGGCCCCGGAGTTCCTGAAGAGGAAAAAGACAAGGTATTTGAACGACTTTACCGTGGAGATCGGAGCCGTGGTTCCCGAGGTCTTGGGTTGGGTCTCAGCATGGTAAAAGCACTCGTTCAAGCTCACCATGGCAGCGTTGAAATCTCCGGAATTGGCGAGCATGGATCCTGTTTCAGGGTAACTTTCCCCAGGCTGGCGAACTAAAAACATTGCACAAGCGTAAGGATTTCGCAATCATCCAGCAAGGTTTGTGTGTTATCTTTGCCAAATCAGAACATCAGGGGAGCAATCGTATAATGAACCAGAAACAATGTCGGTCCAATCGAATCATTATTATTTCGGGAATTCTGTTGACCCTCTCTGTTATGAGAATAACACCCCCCCTGTTTGCAGAACCGGGGAACGCAGCAATGGAATTGCAGAATTCGTTCAGGCAGGTTGCAGCAGATATCCTGCCCGTTGTCATCCAGGTCAATACAGTTAATCTGATCGAGCGGAAATCCATCAATCCCTTTGATTTCTTCTTTCGCTTTCCTCACTCTCCCCAACAACCTGAGATGCCTCCAACCCATTCTTTCAGGCAAGAAGGCCTCGGATCGGGTGTCATTGTCGAACGACGAGGAAAGCATGTCTACATTCTGACCAACAACCATGTCATCGACGGAGCCGATGAAATTGAGGTGAACTTGCATGATGGGAGAAGCTTTTCTGCAACGCTTGTTGGTGGAGATCCTCTTCGGGATCTGGCACTGATTTCCATCGACACCAAGGACAATCTTCCCATCGCAAAACTGGGCGATTCGGATAATGTCTGGGTGGGCGACTGGGTTCTTGCAGTAGGCAACCCTTTGGGGTTTGAGTCAACAGTAACCGCTGGCATTATCAGTGCCAAGGGGCGTAACGCTGACGGACAGGTTTTTACCGACTATCTTCAGACCGATGCATCAATCAATCCGGGGAACTCAGGGGGAGCATTGGTGAATCTCAACGGTGAAGTGATTGGAATCAATTCCTTTATCGCCTCTAACAGTGGTGGTAACATTGGACTGGGATTTGCCATTCCTATTAACAATGCCCGACGTGCTGTTGATGACTTTATCAACAAGGGAAGTGTTGAATATGCCTGGCTCGGAGTCAATATGGGCGATTTGAATGACACACTGGCCGCCGAGATGGATCTTGAAAATAAAAACGGTGCATTTATATACAATGTCTACGGTGAATCCCCGGCAATGAAAAGTGGTATCCTCCCGGGAGATTTGATTACACATATGGCTGGCCGGAGTATTGAAAAATCGGACGATCTTTCCCGAACGGTTTTTTCACTCCTGCCGGAACAGAAGGTTCCAGTGACTCTGACACGAAACGGCAAAGTGATTAACCTGATTATCCAGGTTGTTGCCCGTACCATTGAGAAGGATGGAATCAATGTCAATATATGGCCAGGCTTTTCCGCAGTACCCGTCACTTCCGAGTTACAGAATCAAATGAAAATACCCCGAAATGCCGGGAAAGTGCTCATCGGAGGTGTCGTGGAAGGTAGTCCTGCCTCTGCTCTCGGATTGAGAAGCGGTGATGTAATCAAAACCATCAACAGAAAAAATGTACGGAATCTCAAGCATTTTTATGTGCTTGTTAATGCTGATGACCGTCTGGAAATTAAAATTACCCGTCAGGGGAATGACCTGAAATTTATTCTGAACAAGTAGATTTTTCTTCTTTTTTCTCTCTCCTTCTGAAAGGGGTGGGTACGTTGTACCTACCCCTTTCTTTTTTGCCACGGCTTTCGGTAGAGGGTTACGACTGTGCGCATGATCTACCCCGAAGGTGTCGAACCTTCACACTTGTCGCCAGATTTTTGATTTCCCCCCTGGGCAGGAAGCGTAACTTTTTTCTTTCCCCAGGCAGAAGAGTGAATCCGGCATCATCGAAGCGGCCGGGAGTATGACATTCTACCAGGACGAAAAACGCCGGGGCATCGGTTTCAAGAAGAACCGTATCCACCGTATCGCCGGGGCTCACTGTAATCCTGGCCTCCGCCAATTGACAGTCCCGGGGACTCGTCAGAAAAAAAGTAGCGGATACGGGTGCTTTGCGTTTTTCCGGGCCGACGTTTGCACAGGTGTCATTTACATCCCGGGAAGTTCGGGGGGCGCCTTGCTCTTTGATGCCGCCCTCCAGTTGCCACTCGGCAACGATGAAGCGGTCGGTAAATCCCTCGTTCACCACATCGGGAGCTTCGTCCAGATGGGAAACGGCTCCGCCCTGAAACCGGTTACCTGCTTCCCCTTCCAGTTCTGCCAGAGGCAGTTCAAGAATCAAACAGGCTGAACCCGCCGGACAGCAGAGGTTGTCAACAATCCAGCACTCCAGCTCCGAACCCTTAAAATCCATCAATCTAACCATTACCCGGCCCCGAACATCAACAGCCTCGTCGTTGAGTGCTGTAACATGCAGCATCCCCTCTTTCCGGTAAATGGCCAGTCTCAAAGGAGCAAAAAACCGCCGGGCCTCATAGTGGAGCAACTTCCAGTTTCCGTTGTATTCAATGCTCGACCACGAAGCCACCGGCCAAAGATCGTTGAGCTGCCAGTAAAGGGCTCCCATGTTTACCGGACGCTGGGCACGCCAATAATCCACCGCCGTCCTGATAGCCCAGGCCTGCTGCACCTGACTCAAATAGAGTACATCTTCAAACAATGAGGGCATGCGGAAATACCGGGTCATGGTAGAAAGTATCATGGCGTTTCCGGCATTATGTTTCTGGTGATGCCGCATCACAGGAGAGGTAATGTTCCACTGATCTTTGGGAGCGTAGGCCGCAACCGAGTCCAGAGAGGGAAAAGACTGAAAACCGAACTCACTGCAGAACCGGGGGATTACACTATAATAAGCTTCAAAGGGTTTCCCTTCGTGCCAGACACTCCAGTAATGCATATCACCTTTTGTGTCGTCGTGCCAGCAGTCGGAATAATCCCCAGGGCCCGCGGATGGGGAACTGGGCCACCAGGCCCGGCCGGGATCGAGTTCCATCACAACCCTGCCAATAACACCTTCATTGAGCCGGTCGTAGTCCACCAGGTAGCGGTCCCGGTTTTCCCGGGATTCAGGAAACCATGTCAGGGCCCCGAGATCCTCGTTATTCCCGCACCACAGAACGATGGAAGGATGGGTTTGCAGACGTTTTACCTGGTGCCGAATCTCTCCCTCAACCTCGCTCAAAAAGGCCTTGTCCGAAGGGTATAAAGAGCAGGAAAACATCATGTCATGCCATATCATCAGTCCCAGCTCGTCGCAAATTTCGTAGAAGACGTCCTTCTCGTACTGCCCCCCTCCCCAGAGACGTATCATGTTCATGTTGACTCCAACCGCATCTTCAAGGAGTCGGCGGTACACATCGGGGGTGTGCCGGGAAGGCATGGCATCAACGGGTATCCAGTTGGCCCCCTTGGCAAAAATATCCCGGCCATTGACACGGAAATACATGCTCCGCCCCACTTCATCGTCTTCTGAAATCACCTCAACAGTGCGGAATCCAATCTTTTTCGTGATGCAAATTTCCGGGTGTTCTGTACTCTGTACAATGAGTTCGTAGAGTTTCTGCTTCCCCTGCCCTGCCGGCCACCAAAGTTCAGGATGTTCCACGATGAACGTGTGGCTCAGGGTATTCTTGCCAGAGTCAAGAGCAAACCTGTGGAAGCTCGTCAGTTTTTGTCCACATTCCCCCCCGGTAATTTCGTTCATTTCATAACGTAATCTAACCTCTGGCGCTCCATGGTTTTCATACTCACAACTTACAGTGAGAGCCCAATCAGAGCCCTGGGGGCCAGCGGAATCCCCTGGGGCACGCCCCGAAGCGAGAATTTTTTGTCGCGTGCCAACATAGTCTATTCGGCCGGTTTCACCAATGGTGAGAATGGGTGTTTCATAGATGCCACCAGTCATCAGGGTAATCCCCCAGTCCCAGCCACCATGGCAGGCCGCTTTGCGCAAAAGGTTGCGGTGGGCCCACTGCCAGGGAAGCTGATTTCCTTGAGGTATGGGGTATGGAAGTTCTCCAGAAGCGGCAGCAGTGAATGCTTCGGGAGAACGAATAATAACTTCCAGAAGGTTTTCACCAGACTTGAGATACCCTGAGACATCCAGGGAAACGCGGCGGAACATATTGGAGCTGCGACCCACCCTGGATCCGTTAAGTCTGATTTCTGCAACGGTGTCGATAACATCGAACACCAGGGATGCAACGGACCCGGAGTCTTCCACCTCCCTGGGGCTCAAATTGAATGTGGTGAACAGTTTCCAGTCAGTCTTTCCTATCCACAGCGAATCCAGTTCATTCCGGCCGTAATACGGATCTTCAATCTGCCCTGATTCAAGAAGTGCGGAGGCAATATCACCGGGGATATCAATGGGGATTTCTCTGACTATTTCGGGAAACTGCGGCCTCTTGCCCTCTCGATCCTCACATAAGGTCCAGCTACCATCAAGAGGTATTTTTCGCATTGTCATCCTTCTGTTCCGGGGTAAATTTTGTACGATAAAAAGTATGGTAATGAAATATCAGAATATCACATACACTATTTTCAATCAATTGAATGATACGAATTCAAACGTAGAGAGTCGGGCATAAAATCCCGGAATGATAGAAATGTAAATGAGCGGTTTGACTGATTGCCACTGTTTTGGGAGCAGGTGGATCGAAACTCATTTCACAGACCCCTACCAGTGGCACACGAGCATCGTTTGCCAATTCCCGTTAAACAGTTTGATCAGGTTTTTTTTGATTGTGTTCCACAGTAATAACTACCTTTCCTTTTTTGTATCCCTTCTCTACATATCTGTGAGCCTCGGTAATTTGTTCCAACGGGTAGTGCCTGTCAATAATCGATTTTCATTGCCCCGTTTCAATGAGCTCTTTTGAGTATTTTTGCACAAGTCCCTGAGAACCGTTTGTGTATTTCATAACAAGCCTTCAATCATGGCCCCGCCAAGACAAATATCCCCATCATAAAACACCGCAAACTGCCCCGGTGCCAATCCCCGGTCGCTCTCCTCCATTGTAATCTCCAGTCTTTCCGCCCCGTCTTCTGCAGGGGGCAACAAGCTAACCAGGGCCTTCACCACTCTGGGCCCGTGACGCAGCTTGAGAGTCATACTCCCTGGCAGCACAGGCCAGCCGGAAATCCAGTGGGGATTCACCACAGAGAAATGTCTCCGGAACACTTTCGCCGTCTCCATGGCTCCGGCCACAGTCACCACATTTTCATTCATGTCCTTCTCCACAACATACCAGGGCCCTCCAGACAGACCGAGACCGGTGCGCTGGCCAATGGTGTAGAACCATGTTCCCCTGTGGCGTCCCAGCTTTTGCCCTGTAGTCGCATTGATAATGTCACCTTCTTTCTCGCCCATATAGAACCGGACAAAATCCGGGTACTTTATCTTTCCCAAAAAACAAATGCCCTGGCTATCCTTTCGGAATTTAGCCGGGATATCCCATTTTTCCGCAAGGGCTCTCACCTCCTGTTTCATCAATCCTCCGAGGGGAAACATCGTCAGAGCCGCCTGTTCCTGACCAAGATGCGACAGAAAATAAGTCTGGTCTTTCACCGGATCTGGAGAACGATGAATCCGGAAAAGGCCGTTCTCATCTTCACTCACCATGGCGTAATGCCCAGAGGCCACCTTGTCGAAAGATTCTCCTGCACGGTCGAGAAAAGCACCGAACTTGATGCGCTGGTTGCAGAATATATCCGGACTCGGGGTTCGCCCTGCCTTGAGTTCCGAAATTGTGCAGGATACCACCCGCTCCCAATACTCTCGTTGCAGACTTATCACTTTCAGGGGCGTATGCGTCATTTCACAAACCCCCCTGGCATATTCCATGTCTTCAGCCCAGGGGCAGGACCCCAAAGAAGCCAGTTCATCTTCCAGCCATATTTTCAAATAATATGCCGTGATATCTGCCTCGGGATGTGTCTCTTTCAGGGAAAACAGTGTCGTCGAGCTGTCCACACCACCGGATAATAAAACTCCAATCTTCACATCTGCATCATCGTCGTACTTCGAGTCAATTTCAAGATATCCGGGGTCTGTTTTTTACAGAGCCTTGATGGCAGGGCTTGTGAACGGCGTTCTTTTATCATGTCAGGAGATTCTTTCCGGACAAACCAGTTCAATAGATCGATGATTGCCCAACAGGCAGGTTCCTGACACTTTGAGATATCTGCCTGATTTTTTGTTATGAAAAATGACAGCCTGCCACTGAGTAACAGGCTGTCATTGCCTTTCATCGGTGTCACGGACAGATGTACCCGTAACATCTTCCCTGCTGTTCTGGATGTTTCCAAATATTTACTTACGTTATGACGTTCGTGAGAATCGTCACAATGCTCCCTCTCAGCACCCTGAGGAACACTTTGCATACGAAAATGCACACTGTTTATAAACACGCACAGCAACAGGACTTCAACAGAGAAGGCAGGGCATAGACCACCCTGCCTGGATAAAAAAGGACCCCTCCTCCTCTTTGGGAAAGAGAAGGAATGGATCCCCTTCTGGAACTCTCTTTTAACAGCTATTATTCGCTTTACTTAAGCATCTGCGCGGCAGCACGGCCGATTTCAGTGTCCCGTCCCAGAGCCACAGCTTTCTGAAGACTTCTCTGAGTGCCAGCTTTGTCTCCCTGACCCTCCATACTGTAAGCCGATAGCAACCACACAGCTTGAACGGCATCACTCGCCGGTGGATTGGTTTTCAGGAAAAAATCCAAAACTGCATCAGCTTTTTTATATTCCATGCTCTCAATATAAAGAGTCGCCACCGATATCGTATATTCAGCCAGATAAGGATCACTGGCTTCAGGTTTGATCGAGGTTAATGTCTTTCTGGCAGTTTTGAGTTGCCCCGTCACTTGCTCACTGATTCCAAGACGGAAAACACATTCTCGTTGTACGGCTCCTCTTTCCCAAAGAGATCCTTCCTTAAACAAATTCTGTGCACCAACATAAATGCCTTTGTTGAAAAGTTTTTTTCCATCGGCCAAATAACTGACAGAATCATCTTCCCAAGGAATGAAATTCACAGATTCCACACTGGCACCCCTGACAGCTGCTGCCGTACTCTGCCTGCTGGATGAGTGCTTGAACAATGAGAGGAATTTGGAACCAAGGATCTGCCGAAAACTTTTTCTCTCTGGCCTGGACCCAGAACCCAACAAATCGGCTGTTTTGTAAACACCGTCCCTGGTCAGGGTGACAGTTTTGCTGCCTGCAGACAGTTCCGCATAGCCTTGTCCAGAAAGTCTGACCGTGTTACCTTTCTGTATGGAGTCGCCAATATTGAGCGTTGTCCATGCATTGTTTCCATCACGGTATTCGAGCGTACCCTCAAGGTAGGCGATATTCAGATCTTGAGCCACCAATGGCAGTATCGAGATACTGAAAAAAACGATAAAAAACGTGAATAAGTTGTAAAATCGAGCATTCATACCCTCAGTATATCGCAGAATACCCGTATCACAAAGAATTATTAAAAAAAAATGCTGCTCACCGGAGAAAACGGGAGCAGCCGATGAGCTATTTATCCTGAATCGTGATGGAAAAAGGCTTTTCTTCTGGATCCTTTTCAAGAATTATCGAAAGCATCCCGTTTTCCATCTCTGCCCTAATCCCTTCCTTCCTTGCATCTTCGGGGAGAATGAAGGAGCGTTTGAGATTTTCGTCTTTTCTCTCCCGGACATACCATGAACGGTTTTCCTCCTGTCTCTGTTTGCTTTTTTCAGGCTTTTTTGCTTCAATAACCAGAAGATTGTCTTCCACCCGAATATTCACATTCTCCGCCGAAAAACCAGGGAGATCGGCATCAATCTGATATTCCTCTGCTGACTCGGCAATATCCACATTAAAACCTCTTTGCAGAATTGTCGATCCCTCTGCATGGAACTGATTGAGTATACGACTCATACCACTCATTTGATTAACCGTCAAGTAATTCATGCTTATGCCTCCTTAAGGCTTTTGATAGCTTTTCCCGGTTCTCACCGACAACAAGACTACAAGCATAAACTATGCCAATATGGCTAGATTGACATATAAATATATTCTATATAAAGACATAATAATTTCATGCTTCTCGCTGAAATTGATTTGTCCTTTTTTTACCCGTACCACATCAAAAAAACATTCCGTGTTTGTGTCGATTTGACACGAGCAAAATGGATGAATGGAAACCTGTGTCAATATTACCGGTCTGAACTATTGTCATTGACTCTTCCGTGTCAGAAATGAATTACCCCGCCACAGAAACGGGGCATCGTGGCACTTTGCGGGTACAGGACAGGTGCACCTGTATTGATGTACACCTGTTGCGTATTCCGGCGAATCCTGCCACCTGATCCCCTTCGCTCATCCTGCTGGTTTCATACACTTCCAGGTAACAGGTTTGAGTCAGGAATCCCGGTGTCTTTTCTTGCGACAAGACGCCTCCTCAACCCGATTCCATGAGCTCCATTTGCGATTCTGTCCATGATGGCATGGCTAATCGCCGAGTTGCCAATCAATCCATGCCAAGTCTTCAAGAATATTCAAGCGGAGTCAGGGGGGCTCAGTAAAAGAGCCTGGATAGAAATCATCACGAATCAACACGTCTGCTGTATGAATTTTCTCCAGCACTCAAGATATGAACGACTCTTGGTATCCTCTTTGAGAGTGCCCGTTAATCGTCCGGTGCTAACCAGTATACATTAACCGATATCCCTGGTAGCAGGCATGATGCCCCAGAGAACGTCCCAAATGAGTTTTCCCCCATCCGGTCGCACACCGGGCCAGGGAGATCATTCCCTCCGGTAATCCACCGGCATTCAGAGATGCCGGGTAACGGAGCACAGCTGCCCGGGCCGGAGAATCGCACAGCGGTAGTATTCGGTGAAATCAGATAATATAATGGGTCGGGGCAACACAAATAACGATACAACAGGAGTAATATGGCGAACAGGAATCTCACCAGCGCAAAACGGGCAAAGAACGACGAGTTCTATACGCAGTATGCCGACATCGAGAAAGAACTCGAAGCGTACCTGGAATACGAACCTGACACCTTCCGGGGTAAAGTCGTTTACTGCAACTGTGATGACCCCTACGAGAGCAATTTTTTTCGATATTTTGTTCTGAATTTTGAAAAAACCGGATTGGAACAACTTGTGACAACCAGTTACAAACCCTCACCCGTGGCCAACACGCAACTCACATTATTTGGAGATGACAAAACCATCCCCCCGTCGAAGGGACGCCCGAAAGTCAACGCCAATACGTTTATCATTAATGAAGTTCACGACGTGGACGGCGATGGGCAGTTCAACCTGGAGGATATCGCCTTGCAATTAAAAGCAAACAAAAACAACGAATGGGCACCTCTGACAGGCACTGGCGATTTTCGTAGCGACGAATGTATCGCTCTATTGAAGCAATCCGACATCGTAGTGACCAATCCGCCGTTCAGCCTGTTTCGTGAGTATGTTAAACAGCTTGTTGATTATGGCAAGCGATTTGTGATTATCGGCAATATGAATGCCATCACTTATAAGGAAATATTTCCGCTGATTAAAGATAATAAAATGTGGTTAGGCAATGGTTTTAACGGAGGGAACGCTTATTTTTATATACCGAATGCCCGAGAGTTTGCTTCTGGTGTATATGACCCGAACACAGGACTGGTGAAATTTCGCAATGTTGTTTGGTTCACTAATCTTGACCACGGCCGCCGACACCAGCCCTTGCCGCTGATGAGCATGGCAGACAACAAAAAATTCAACAAAAAGATACAGAAGAATGAAAACAGCTATAAAAAATACGATAACTATGATGCGATTGAGGTTCCCTGTACTAATGCCATTCCCAGTGATTATGACGGTGCGATGGGCGTGCCGATCAGTTTTTTGGATAAGTATTGTCCTGAGCAATTTGAGATTTTGGGTGCAACAGAAAGCGAAGGAAAGGGTTTTTCGAACGGATTATGGAATGAAGAAAGCACGGTATCTCAACCACTCGTAAGTGGTATCAGGGTTTATAAAAGGATCTTTATCAAACACAAGGGAAAGCAATCATGAAAACAGCCCTCGAAACTGAAATAACTGTCAAGGATATTTGCAACGGGTTTGTCTATAACGAGCTGGAAGGTAAGGGCTTGTTTGGCTTGTCCGGCAAGCTCACCATCCAACCGGAGTATCAGCGTAACTATATCTATGCCTCTGATGGCGGCAAGAAGGAAAAAGCCGTTATTGAATCGCTGCTCAAGGGCTACCCGATTGGCCTGATTTATTTCAACAAGGTGTCCAAAGACACCCTTGAGGTTTTGGACGGACAGCAACGCATCACCAGTATCGGGCGTTTTGTAACGGGTAAGTTTGCTATTAAAGACGCACATGGCATGGAACAATATTTCCGTGGCATGGCTAAGGACAAGCAAGATAAAATACTGGAAACAAAACTACTCATTTATGAATGTGAAGGCACGGAAAGCGAAATCAAGGAATGGTTCAAGACCATCAATATTGCCGGGATTCCGCTCAATGAGCAGGAATTGCTGAACGCCGTCTATTCCGGCCCTTTTGTAACGCTCTGCAAGGAGGAGTTCAGCAACAGCCAAAACGCCAATATTCAAAAATGGAGTGCCTACATAAAAGGCAGTGCCAACCGACAGGATTTTTTGAAATCTGCGATGGATTGGGTTAGCAAGGGCAATATCGGCGATTATATGAGTCGCCATCGCAAAGACGGTAATATCAATGAACTGAAGAATTATTTCAACAGCGTGATCGATTGGGTTTCAGGCGTGTTTACCGATGTAAAAAAAGAGATGTGCGGGCTTGAGTGGGGGCAACTGTACGAAACGTATCACAAAAAATCCTGTAATCCTGCAAGGATATCAGCCGAAGTACAAACACTCTACGGTGATCCGTATATCAAAAACCGAAAAGGTATTTTTGAGTACATCTTCGGAGATTCCACCGATACAAAGTTATTGAATGTTCGGGTTTTTGATGAGGCGACAAAAAAATCCGTTTATGCGGCTCAGACTCGAGATGCCAGAGATAAAGGGATGTCAAACTGCCCGCTTTGCACCATTGGGCATGATGCCAGTAAAAACAAGATCTGGACATTAACCGACATGGACGCCGACCATGTAACAGCGTGGAGCAAAGGCGGTGCAACAGATGTCGAGAATTGTCAAATGTTATGCAAAACACACAACCGGGCAAAAGGAAACCGGTGAAAGAATCGAGCAACCCGAACAAGCACATGCACTGAGACCGCAAAAAACACCGCTTGTTCCTCAGTCTGATTTGTGTTGCCGGTGATGCAGACGTTGTCCAGAATCAGAGATATCCTGGTGGTTATGTCGATCTCAATATCGCTGCTACCAAGCAATTTTCTTCCATGCGTACAGGAAACAACGAATGCATCCCGATTGTCGTTTCTGCCTTGCTTCCATGTTCAGCAATCGTCAGGAAGAGGTGAAAGGTTTTCTTCCTGATGCAGTAATTCACTGTCAATGGCCGACAATTCCTTTTTCAGACCTTTGAGTACTGTTTGTCTTCTTTTTATTTCTTCTTCCAGCCTGGAAACCTGCCTGCTTTTGGTCTCTCTTCTTTCTTTTGATTCCCTGAAAAGCAGATGGGACGATATAGTGTTCTGTTCATTCTCCATGTCTCTGATGCGTTGGCTGACTGCGGCCCATTCTTTTTCCCACTTCTCAACAGTAACGTCAGATGATTCCACCGCTGGCAGATCAATCCATGCCTCCCCAAGCTCCTGGAACGCATGATCAAGAGCATCTCTTTTGTGTTCCAGATTGGCTTCTATCCAGATAACCCTTTTCTTGAGGCTACCTTTTCCTGGCATGGTATTCAATGCATCATCCAGGGCAATAATCTCATCTTTAATGGCGCTCATGCAGTCAGTAATCTCGTTTTCCCGTTTTCTCAGAGTTGTCAGGGACGAAAAGGGAATAGTCGCTGGTGTATCGGCAATTGACTCCAGGGAAATCATCGTGAACAGATTCTCACCAGCTCGATTCCAGAGACGATCCAATGACGATGAGGCTGTTTTTCTCCATCCAGAGAAGAACAGGAATTTCCCTTTGGCAAAGAAATTCCGGGCTTTGGTTCTCGTTTCCTGTTCACTCCGGATAACCGCATCGTCAACAGCGTGGAGTTTGCTTTCTGCCTTGATTAAATCATCAAGTGCCACTTCAATATCTTCGTGAAGGTTTTTACCAGACTTCCAAAGCTCCCAGACATTTTTCCCCAGGTCTTCAAAAAGAGGCACTTCCTTGTTTCGTATATTCCTGAGTTCAACTTTCAGGGACTTCATTTCTTCTGTGACAGCTCGACGTTTCTCATCGTCCGCCAGCAACCTGCGCAAAACATCTTCAAGATCCCGTATTTCCGTATCATTGCCGGACACGGCCTTGTTGTATTGTTCCAGAGCATCCATATTGCCAAGCTTCGAACGAACAACAGATTGCCCAAGATTAGCAAGAATAATCGCTTCCTTCTCACGTTCTCTGGTAATGGATTCATCACGTATCCGAATGCCTTCCTTTAACTTTTCCTGTTTATTCATTGTCAATTCTCCAGAATAATTATTTCTACTCGTCTGTTTTTTCGACGACCTTCTTCTGTCATATTATCACCAACCGGACTACGATGTCCCATTCCCCTGGTCACGATCTGATTTTTCTTCCGCACTCCGCTCTTGAGAAGGAACCGGGCAACCGTCTGAGCCCTCTGTTCTGAGAGAAGCAAGCCATCTCCTCTTGAATTCACCTTTGCCGTATGTCCAATAATCAGAATATCCCTCTCCGGATAACTGCGTAATATGTTCTCAATATCGTTAAGCTTTTCAACTTCTCCAGGGAGCAGGACAGGTTCATCCTGAATGAAATGGAGATTTTCCAAAGCAACACTCACACCAAATTCCGTCACCGATGCACTGACATCATCATTGGCCAAATTTGTGATTTCCTTCACCAGTGCATCCTTGTCCATCGGGGTCGCGTAGTAGGCCTTTCCTTGAGATTGCCCCCGAAAAGTAATCATTTCTCCACTACTCATGAAATATGTATATTCAAACTGTCCGTCTGCCGCATAGTTTCTTCCAGCTTTGTCGTCCCATAACACCTCCTGACGGACATCACCCGATATTTCAACAGGGTATGCATCGAGTGTGGGCTGGTGCTGGAGCAAATCGGAAAACTGATTCAAGGTGTAGGAATATATCACGGAAATTTTTTTCAATATTCTTCCGTCCAGGGTTTCGGTTCCTTCATACACATAGCTGGCCAGGAATCGAATCGTCACAAGTTCATTAATCCCGAAAACGGGGCCCAGATTAAAAACTTCTACCCCTTCTTCCGTCCATGAATCTCCAGGAACAAGAGCCTTCTCAGGATAAACAGGTACATTTTGAACCATGGGAACCGGGGAATCAGGATCCAGTTCGGATAACCGTCCCCGAATATCCCGACGATACTCCACCTTGTACTCGGAATTCCATGCGTACACGTCTGAATCCACAACTTTTTCTGCAATCCTGTAATTGTTCCACAACAAGCCGTCCCGCCCTTCTCCTTCCAAAACCTTCACAGAAATTTTATTCAGTATTTCAGTTTTGTAGAGGGACTCTCCATTGATTAATACCTCTTCATCAACGGTACTGGTGAGATGCCATTGATCTCCTTTGGTATGACGATACTGGAATCCGTCCTGGGCTCCGGCATGTCCGGGAGTAAAAAAAAATGTCAATAAAAAGAATACAATTACGGGGATTGCCCTTATTACAGATCTATTCATCAGTGAACAGTATAGCCTCCCGGGAAACGGAAGTCATCTCACGTTCTCCAGAACAAGCTCCAAAGGGGAATTCCCAGGCCAAAAAAACAATTCAGGCCCGGTTATCATGTCGACAATGCCCCTGTGACGGTTACCAGGTTCTGGCCAGCAACACGGGTAATTTTTCATCTTCATCCATGTATTCCGAACCCTGCGAATGGCAACAGAAAGGACAGGTTCACAAAACGAGCCGGAAATTGTGCATCCTCTGCAGGAGGCATGCCCCGAGACTCAAAAAAACAAACGGCTCATGCAATCATTCCGGTTTCCACACTGTTCTGTGAAGTGACACTTTCACTTTACAGAAACAACCGAAGGAGTCTCCTGCATCCGGAATTTCCCCTGTTCCTTTCACTGGACTGGAAGAAACAACCATTGCACACACAAAACATTATTCTACGCGCTGACAGAGAACACCATACCGAATCCTGACGCACCGGAAGTAACTGGTGCAGAAACTATTTGCTGGTGCAGTTCGGATGCATATTGATTCATCAACGCATCTGCCTTTTCCGGTGAAATCCCCGATAACACAGGTGTAACCCCGGAATCATTTTTTACTTTCTGCAGACTGCCAATCAGGTTGTTGAGAAGCTGGATTCTGGAGAGAGGCACGGTCGCCTGACCTGAAAAAGCTGGTATGCCGGAGATATGGCGGTACTGGGCGAACACCGTCTGGGAAGGCTTGACAGGCACGGAAAAACGGCGTCCGCTGTGGGAGTAATGAGTAAGCTGCAAGAATGAGATATTACCTGCAATACTGCTGAAACTCATTTTTTTCATCCTCCGATTCCATTATCGGAAGAACATGCAGAATAATTAAATCTGCGAGTCTCCAGCAAGTTGCCTGACCAGGGCCTGATAAATTATTTTATCTTTTCGTCTGATTACGTACTGTGCAACCAGTGAAAAATAACACGCCCTGCCATCATTTCCGGCAGAGTCCATTGTTCGCCGCGCCATATCAGGAGAATATCCCCTTCAAATATCACCCAGCGACAGGCTGGTGCTTGCCACGACGCTCTGAAGAAGATTGACAGTTAATACATAGCACCGAATAGGGAATGGCCTCCAGACGCTCTTGTGCGATTTTCAATCCACAGGCAGCGCAGGATCCGAACCTTCCGTTTTCCAGTCGGGCAAGGGCAGAATCAATCCGCTGAAGCCTGAGCTTGTCTTTTGCTCCAACAGCTTCAAGGGTCATGGCATCAATATCATTTGACGCCATATCCGCAAGATCCATTACACCGCTCTCTTCCACTGCAATCCGGAAATCATTATTCTCGGCAATCAGAGAGTTGAGTACCTCCGCCTTGAGATCAATCAATCTCTTTTTCATCTGATTCTTGAGCTGATCGTTCATAAAAACTCCGTATTGAGAAACGGTGCCAATTTGACCGATCGAAGATGATTTGTCAAGAACACACACGATATTGGCACCATTCTTCGGGAAGAACGAGTTTTCCTTGTCCATGCCCTACCTCTTCAATCCTCAGCAATCCGGGAATGATCCGGATATCCGATGACGGTCTTGACGGGATCCCATGCCGTCAAATAACATACGTGTAATATTGACAGACAAAAAGGAGACATTTTTGAAGGAAGAGGCCATTGAAGTAGAGGGAGTCGTCAAGGAATCCCTCCCGAACACCATGTTTCGTGTTGAATTAAAAGCAGGTCATCTTATTCTGGCCCATCTTTCGGGAAAGATGCGCAAACACTACATCCGCATTGTTCCCGGTGACAAAGTTCGTGTTGCACTATCTCCTTACGACCTGACCCGGGGTCGGATTATCTACCGGGAACGTTGACGAAGAATAAACCAGGAAGCACCTGATCCCCCGTCTTTTCTGGATGCCCGTCCGAATTCACCTACTTCCTTCGATGTTTCAAGAATTTTTCTGACAAGAGGTTTCAGAATCGATCCATCGGTGGAATGCAAGCCTTTTCCGTGTATAATCAGGCCCTTTACAAGATGACGGGAATGCATGGAGCGAATGAAAAAAATTATTGACTCCCGGGCTTCCTCACTCGTCAATCCGTGCAAATCCAGAACCTCCTGGGCGTCTTTCTTTAACCAGACGGATCTGCCATTGCTGACCCGGGGGGGCTTCTCTGCATCTTTTTCCTTCAGGGCTTCAGTGTTGGGTGGAAAGGCATCCACCCAATTCTGTTGATTGGTTTCAGGCAGGGGATTCTTTTTTCCTGAGAGACCGTGCCCAGTGTAATCGCTTTCCCACTGCTCCAGAATTGATTCAAAATCCATCAATCACCTCTGAAACAAGGATGAGTGATGTCTTTGGAAGCCATCCTTCAAGCCCGTATCCCGTTCGTACCAGATAATCATTGCGTTCCACCGCTGTAATACTGACGGCAGATCCGGCAGGCAACTGAATCCAGTCTGTAGCCAATGGATCGGGGATCTTTCGGAGAGGCTCTGAATCTTCTTTCACAACAGCTGTTGACTGTTTCCATAGTTTTTCAGAATACATGCAGGAGATAGTGGATGCCGTGAACAGGAGCATCATCGACACAAGAATAATGTAATCAACGGCATTGCGCCGAAAAATCAGTCGTGTCAGAGCAAGAAAAAAGAGATTAATTGAGATAATCCAAATCGAAAAAAACAATGCAGGCGGTAGTTGCAACGATACCGGAACCTGATCGCTCAGTCCGAAGCGTTCCTCAAGACGTTCGAGAGTGTTCATCAGCCTGATGGAGCCTGGTCTGAGAAACAACGCCCTCCGAATATAAAAAACAGCTTTGTCCGGATGACCCAACGCCATCTCAACAACGGCGATATCATTCAACAAACCAGGAATTTCTCCTGCCTTGTCAAATAAATGTTCATACCCGGATCGGGCGGCATCCCAGTCTCCTTCAAGGGCTTTTCCCTTCGTCTCCACTGTGGCGATGGTATCCTGTACGTTGATATTTGAAGCAGACAGGAGAAGTGGCAACACAAACAGTGACAACAGACTATGCACAGCGGAGCGTCGGATAAAAAAGAATATCAAAAAAACGGTAAAACCTGGAAGAACCAGGAGGAACCAGTATGGCTTTTTCCAGTGGAAATCAGCCTGTCGATAACGGAACAGCTCATTGCCAAGAAGCATTTCTGCATCTTTCTTGTCATTACTCTCTGAAGCTTCTACTGATTGAATAAAGCCACTCTTCACAGGTTGGGTGTGAATGTTCCCACTTCCTTCGGGCTCCATCCAGCTCCACTCAGGTATATCCAGTTGAAGGACGCCGGTTTTTTCCAGATAAAAATCATATCGTTCAACTCTTCGGCCTTCATAGCCATGGGGACCCGGGACAAAGGAAGAACTTGAGCCCTGACTCACAAGACGTGCCGATGCAAGTTCCGGAACCGGGAGTTTGAGCACGTTAAGATTCCCCCGCCCTTCCACTTTTACACGTACCGGAACAATATCCCCAACATGATAATCAACATCCTTCCATTCAGTGCTGAGGGTGAAATACCCTACTGCTCCAGATGGAATAACTTCCCGGGGCAACGGCAACACCTCAACCTGAAAAGGCGATACCCTGCGATTCAAACCAGCTACGGATACCTGTATTCCCGGGAATTGATGCGTTCCAGGATTCCCCGGAGTCCACATCCAGGAAGCCATGGGGACATCGTACAGGATATCATTGTTACGAGGCCGGGTAAGAATGCCACCAAATCCGTGAGTATCTTCCAATAAACCTTCAGGTGCTGCGTTTAAAACAACCGAATCTGCAAGGGTCAGTGACACCATATTTCGAGCTTCCAGAACGACGGGAACAGCCTGCTCCTGCCAGATTTTCTCTGGAAGATTCCGCCATTTCAGGGTGATGGGATAGGGGAAATCTGCCTCATCTGAATCCAGACCGATAATTTCTTTCGCATCGGTTATAACTTCCCGGTCACCGGAACGAATACGGAAAGGGTCAATCTGAAAAAAACCAGGTTTATCTACCCTGATAGACGCCAGAACTTCTACCATCCGCACTTTTTCCCCGTCATTCGATACGATACTCCAGGGCCGGGCGTAGGGATACGCCCACCAGACCATGGGTCCGTTCAGTTCTGGATATTTAATCTCAACCTTCTCACCCCAGGGAATTGAGGTGCGAATCTGAATGGTGAACCGTTTCCCTTTCACCACTCTTTCGGGATTGAAAACAAGGGTGACATTCTCCGCAACCAATACCTTTGCAACAAGAAAAATCAGAATCCCTGTTACCAGTCGTCGACTGACTCGCTCTCTCCAGATTGTTCTCTCACCCAAATATTCGCCTCCTTCCTTTTGATGTAATCCAGCAAATACCGACTGTCTTCTGCTCCTTGCCGGGGATCGGTTTGGTCGACAGTATTCTCTCGCGGTATTTCTGAGCGAATCCTTGAGAGAGCATCCTCAAGATTGATCTTTGAATCAATATCCTGGGGATAGATGGTTAAAGCCTTTCTGAACGATCTGTACGCCTCATCGTAACGGCCCCAATGATAATAGAGAACACCTCGATTGAATGAGACACGAAAAAGAAGATCCTTGCTCTCGGTGCGATTCTCCACGATCGCCCACATCCTGAGAGCGGCTTCTCCCTCTCCCAGTGCATAGTAGACATTGGCCAGGTTATAAAACACAACGTCTTTCCCCGTATTTCCGGCATCGTTTGCCATCAAGTATTGGAGTATGGATTTCTGATATTGCCCCCTGGAGAAAAACATGTTTCCTTCCAGCACCTGTGCGGATGATGATGAATTCCGACAGGATCCAAGCAGCAAGATACAACAAAAGGCCAGAACAAAAAAAGATATCCTCATCGTCGTCTCCATGGAATAATTCTTGTCAGGAGATAGAAAAAAAGAAACATCAGAGCAGGAAACAGAAAAAATCGAAATCGACTTGATGCGATAAAACGGATGCCCCTTTTTTCAGAGAACATGCGTGTATTGTCAATATCCGTAATCAAATCGGCAGTAGCCCCAGTGTAAGAAAGATTGTAGAAGGATCCACCAGTAATATCAGACAAGCGTTTGAGAGAGGTTATATTGCTACGGCTGATCACCGGATATCCATCCGCGTCCTTAACCCAGGAACGATCACCCAGTGGTATGGTGCTTCCCTCTTCTGTTCCCGACGCAAGGGTATAAACAGGAATCCCCTTGTCCGCAAATCTCCGGGAAATCTTCTCGATATGACCTTTCAGGGCTTCTCCGTCTGTAATCAAAACAATCACTTTACTGCGACCATCTCCGCCTGGAAAAGACTTTTCAGCCCTGAAAAGAGCCGCTTCAATATCCGTTCCTGCAACGGTGGACAGCCCAGGACCAAGCCTGTCAATCCACAAATCAAGCATCACCCTGTCTTCGGTCATGGGTACCACCAGAAGTGCATTTCCCTTGAAAGGAATTAATGAAAATCGGGCATCAGCGAGGGTTCGGGTAATCTGCCGCAGTGCCGTTATCGACTTTTCCAGTCTGCTGGGAATGATATCCTCTGCCAACATGCTTCGGGACACATCGAAGGCAACAGATACATCGAGTCCGGAACGTTCGCCAGTCACAGGTTTTCGTCCACCCCGGGGTTCAGCTGCTGCCAGAACCGATAGCAGAAAAAAACTCATCATGGATACATCCCTCAGAAAAGTTCTGACCTGCCATTCAATACTGTTCTGCCCCATGGCATTCAATACGCTCCGGGAACGGCGGCTGGAGAACAATGCTGCTATCAACAAAACCGGGACCATCAGGAAACCCCACAATGTCAGCGGATAGGTCCAGGTCATGGGGTTTCTCCCAGAAGCAGTTTCCGTATCAAATACCCCAGGGACACCATCAATGTTCCGAGCATAATCAGATTGCGATGTAACGGACGGTTCGTGACTCTGACAGTAACCCTCCGTTCCACTGTTTCCAGGGCATCAACGGCCTGAAATACCGTTTCCAGAGCCCCTGGACCAGTGGCTCGCCAATATCCCCCCCCGGTGGTATCCGAAATCAGTCTGAGCTGTGTCTCGTCAAAATGTGTTCTGATCGTCCCCCGGGTAACTGATCCGGTATCAGGATTGACCAACTCGATGGGCACTTCCCCTTCGCTGCCAATGCCGATGGAATAAATCTTGATTCCCTGGTCTCTGGCCATTTTGGCCGCCATTTCCGGCCGTATCTCTCCGGCATTGTCATCACCATCAGTGAGAAGAAGAATAATTTTATCCTGCGCACTGGAATCGGCCAGATGAAGAATGGCCACAGCCAGCCCCATGCCTATGGCCGTATCATCACCGAGTTCCCGGAGTACGAGTTCGTCAAGACGCTCAGAAATCCATGTATAATCGGCTGTTGGCGGGCTACGGAGTACGGCATCGCTACCAAAAGTGACCAATCCAAGAGAATCTCCTGTACGCCCGGCAATAAATCGGCGAATCATGTCCCTGGCCGTATCAAACCTGTTTACGGGAGGAAAATCCCGAGCCGCCATGCTGGGAGATTGATCCAGAACAACCATAATATCGATTCCCCGAGACGCATAAACCTCTTCACGTTCAGTCATTTCAGGTCCTGCAAGAGCAATAATCAAGGCAACTGCACCGAACCAGAAAAGCATTTGCGTGAACACAGCGACAAACCGCACCCAGGTTCCCGGAGGATGAAATCCATCGCCTCCCCAGATTCTGTACGAAAACACAATACGGCCACCACGTTTTTTCCACAGAAAACGAACCCAGAGAAGAAGGGGAAACAAAAGAAATGAGGAAAACCATCCTGGTTCATTAAAGCTGAGCACTATCCTTCTCCCATTCTCCCACAGCAGAAATCACAACATCCAGAGTATGTGTCAGACTGTGATTGTCAGCAGAGCATCCGGCGAATTTCACCATGTCACCTTCCTTGAGTACCTCCAAAAGATTCTGTTGCGGACTCTCACCGGAAAGAAAAACAGGCATCAAGGCAATTTCAGCGGTGGTTGCACTACGGCAATCCATATTCCTCTTTGTGCTCAGATAGCTTCTCAGGGCCTCAGTGAGTTCGTAATACCACAGAGAAGCCTCAGTGGAGCCTATTCCTGATTTAAGCTTTTTCAGCACATGACGCAGTTGTCTTGCTGGCCGACCCACCTTGTATAACTGGCGTGATTTTCTGATCCACTTCCAGAAAAAACGGAACAGTCCATACGCCAGAAAGGGTGCCATGGCTACCAGAAAAAGAATCAACGCCACAGCCAGTCTGGTGCCAGGTATTAATACCTGACCACGGAGAGACCGAACTCCTTCATGTGTATTTTCAATAAGGGAATGTGTAGGAACCTTGATATTCTTCAGCTCTAACGTCCCCAGTTGCATCGGAGGCATGGTACGGGTCCCCGGGGCAAACGGGATAAAGGAAAGAACCACGGTAAATCCTTTTTCATCCTGATTGATGGAAATATCGGTAATCTCTGCCCATTCGGATTCAGGAACGGGATCCGGAACGGCAACAGCCGTTGACCCGTTATCCTTGAAGGTAATATGGATCTCAACATGATCACCGACAAAAAAAGTTGGCGGAATAAAGCGGATATCATCGAGTACGGCCTGAGCACCCAGTACCCCGTGTATCACCAGGATAAAAAAAAATAAAATAACTGTTCTCACGCCCTGCGCCTCCGGCGGAAAAACGCCTGGAGACTGTCGGCAGGCTCTTCGTCAGTACCGACTTCCAACGTATCTACTCCAGCCGAACGGCAGATATTAATCCAGCGACGGTGATGATCATCCCAGAATTCCCTGTACTCTTTTTTCAAAACCCTGGATTTACCCCATGCTGTAAAACCTTCCCCGGTTTCGGGATCTTCCATTTCCACAAGTCCAGTCTCCGGAAACTCCCTGTCTATGGGATCGGTGAGTTTAACGGCGATAACATCATGTTTTCCTGCAAGCAAATTCAGTTCTGACTGATACCCCTCACAACGAAAATCAGAGAGAATCACAACAATACTCTTTCTCTTCAATGCCTGGGTGGCAGATTTTAACGCGGCAGACAGATCTGATCCACAACCGGACGCCTTATATCCCAAAACTTCACTGATCTGCCTCAATACATGACGCCTGCCCTGCATGGGCACTACCAGACGTTCAATTTTATCGGAAAAAAGAAGACAGCCAACCTTGTCATTATTGGCCACCGCCGCAAGGGCCAGAAGAGCAAAAATGTTTCCAGCAATCTCCCTCTTGTTAATACCCTGGCTCCCCGGAGAGAGCGATGCCGAGACATCCACCAGAACAAGGAGAACCAGTTCCCGTTCTTCCTTGAACGTCTTTGAATAGGGTGCAACCATGCGTGATGACACATTCCAATCGATAAACCTGACATCATCCCCGTACTCATAATCCCGTACTTCATCAAACTCCAGTCCGGGCCCCTTGAAAACCGAATGGTAATTTCCAGCGAACAGACTTTCTACAAGCTTTCTGGAACGAACATGCAGTCTCCGTACCCTGGAAGGCAAGTCATCCCTTGTCGGCATCATTTCACGGTACCGAAACTGCCGCCAGCAATCCGGCAATAACAGCATCGGCATCCATCTGTTCGGCCTCTGCCTCATAGGAAAGAACAAGTCGGTGGCGCAGTACCATGGGGGCAACGGTTTTCACATCTTCGGGAAGAACAAAGCCACGGCCATCAAAGAGTGCCTGAACCCTGGCGCAACGGTAGATAGCCAAAGACGCTCTGGGTGAGGCTCCATACTCCAGATACTGCGTAAAGGGAAGCTTACGCCGATCCTTTACCCGACTGGCGACAACCAGAGAAACGATGTAGCGCCGGATTCCTTCTTCAGCCTTGACAGTTTCAGCGATTTTTTTCAGCTGTTTCACCCTCCCCCTGTCCAGGATGTGAGTCAATGGGATTTCAGGACTATCCACCATACGTTCAAGAATCATCAGTTCTTCGGTGGGGGTGGGATAATCAATTTTTGCCTTGATTAAAAAACGATCCAGTTGAGCTTCCGGAAGCCGGTATGTACCTTCCTGTTCAATAGGGTTCTGTGTCGCCATGACAAAAAAAGGATCCGGCAGAGCGTAGGTCTGCTCCCCAATGGTCACCTGTCCTTCAGCCATGGCTTCCAGCAAGGCAGATTGTACTTTCGCCGGGGCCCTGTTAATTTCATCGGCCAGAACAACATTGGAAAAAACAGGCCCCTTACGGGGAACAAACTCACCTGTTTGCTGCCGGTAAATCATGGTACCGGTAAGGTCTGCCGGCAGAAGATCCGGAGTGAATTGTATTCTTTTGAACATTGCCGTAGTAACATCCGCCAGAGTTTTTACAGCCAGAGTTTTCGCCAGTCCCGGAACACCTTCCACAAGAACATGGCCTCCGGCAATGATACCCATCAGCAAGGCATCGACCAAACCGGACTGACCAACAATCCGTTTGCCCATTGCATGACGGGTCCTGTGGATCAGTTCTCCGGCCTCTCTAATGCTTTTTTCTGTCCCAAATTCCACTCTGCCATCCTTCATTTCTCTTATACGGCGTTGAATTTCACACATCGGTTCACTAAACCGGAGTCGGTAACGGATGCCGTGACGTTACCAGAAAACACGATGCGAAACCATATCATTTACGCTTCATCGTTTGGAACATTGTTTTGATGAAAAGGCGATTCCTTTCGCATGAAGCGTCACTCTGACTGCGATATTTGTCACGCAAAAATTAAAAATTGAATATCTCTGAAATACCGTCATAACACTGCCCAGAACCTCGGAAAATAACATCGGGAAGGCATGGCCAACTCTTTTTGGGGCAACCACTGCCCCGATGGGAACTGCAATTGTCGGGGAAATATTCCTTCTGATGGCCTTGTGAATACTCCTGCACTGGCAGGGATCATAATTGGTGTACTGCATTTAATTCTCATGATAGACAATTATTGGATAAAAAGTCCATCAACACTGCTGACAGGTGTATGATGGATACATGATTCTTATCGAAAACCCGTGGATTCCCGGATTAGCCGCCGGAGTTCTTGCGCTTATCCTGACTCTGGTTCTCATCAAATCCAGAAAAAACTCAAAAGTGACCGGAATCGGGCAGGACATCCATAGTGAACTCCTCCACCGTATATCCCGTCAGCTTGACTCTCTCGATCGTATAGGAGAAAAGGTAGAAGGACTGGATCGGGCCTTCCGGATACCAAGGGTGCGTGGAGGGTTTGGGGAATCATTGCTGGAAGAGCTTCTTCGTGCATGGCTCCCCGAAAAATCATGGACAACCCAATACCCCTTCAGCGATGGTACAAGGGTTGATGCTGTTATACGCATGGGCACAAAACTGGTATCGATAGACTCCAAGTTTCCTCTGGAACGTCTGGAGAAATGGTTGACAGATGAACAATCAGAGATGAGCGGAGATGTGAAACGTACCATTATTTCCCATGCCAAAAGTATTTCTTCCAAATATATCAGACCCGATGATGGCACCTTGTCGTTTGCGTTAATGTATATTCCAGCAGAAAACATACACTACAGATTGCTCCGGGATGATGATGGTTCGGTGATGAGAGAATGCCTGCATCATCATGTACTCCCCGTCGGACCGATGAGCCTGTTCGCCTATCTCCAGACTGTTTCCTACGGTCTGAAAGGTTTAACACTTCCTGCAGAAGGGCAGGAGTTACGCCGGAGAGTTGACCGCTTGAGAAGAGATTTCTCAGCTCTTGTCAAACCTCTGGACACAGCCTCAACCCATCTCAAAAATCTGAACAAGAGCTGGGAGGAAATCGAACGCCGGACATCGAGGATGGAAGACAGCGTGAATTTGATGGAAAACAGGTTCGAAGATAAATGACAATCGGCCAATTCCCAGTGATGAAAATCAACTGTTTACCAATGTAATTTCATGACCGAAAATGATATCCGTCACCTGTACAGCAAGAATGACAGGAATCAAAATCAACGTATGAAGAAAAATAAAAAAACAGGAATCCTTGTTACAGGTGCCGCCGGGGCCGTTGGTTTGGAAGTTGTCAATGAGTTGATCAAAAATCACAGCCATTTTCACGTAAGAGCCTTCGATCTGAAGGGAAAACACACAGAAGAAGCGTTGAAAACCTTCAAAAATGACGTGGAAATAATAACCGGTTCCGTCAACGAGTATTCAACACTGGAAAAAGCCGTCTCGGATATGGATATCATCATCCATCTCGCTGCCATCATTCCTCCGCTTGCAGACATCAATCCCGCCCTTGCCTGGAAAGTGAATGTGGAAGGAACCCGTAATCTCGTCAAGGCTGTCAGGAATGTGGCACCCGATGTGTTTTTTCTCCATACTTCGTCCGTATCTGTTTACGGAGACCGGGTCAAACAACCCTGGATCAGTGTTGGTGATAAACTGCATCCCAGCGATGGTGATGAATATGGAAAAGGGAAGGTAGCCGCCGAGAAGATTGTCAGGGAATCCGGGTTGAGATTTTCGATTTTCCGCCTCACTGGTATCATGGGCACTTCCCAGGTGAAAAAAAACAGTATTGATCCTCTTTTCTTCCACATGCCTCTTGATACGTCTTATGAAATGGCAACAACCCGGGATACCGGTTTCGCCATCTCAAGGATTCCATATCATCTTGAGGCACTTGAAAACCGGATCTTTAATCTGGCCGGAGGAAAATCATGTCGGGTAATTTATCAGGATTTTCTGAATCGAACCCTGCCGGCAGTTGGACTGGATTTTAAGGATTTCCCAAAGGAAGCCTTTGCCACACACAATTTTCACTGCGGGTTTTTTACCGATTCTCATGTCCTGGAGAATATTCTCCATTTTCAACGAGATTCTGTAGAAAGTTATATCCAGTGGATTTCCGGGTTTATTCCCTTCTGGAAAAGACTCATCACCAAAGTCACCGACAAGCATATCATTCGCTATATGCTCAAACACTCGGATCCGCTGAAAGCTCTTCTCAAGAAAGATATACCCATGATGAAGCACTTTTTTCGCAATCCGGTCCCGCTAGTCAGTCCAACTCGCAACGGTGTGTAATGATTCGGGATATTAACCCATAGCCAAGGGCATCTTCAGCATTCAGCCAGTAATCCCGGTCCGTATCAACCGAAACCTTGTCCACATCCTGCCCGGTTTCATCGGCAATCAGCTTGTTAATCCTGGCCCGAAGTTTTTCCAGCTCCCGGGCATGAATTTCGATTTCAGTAGCGACACCGCGGATTCCCGAGAGAGGCTGATGAATCAAAAAATGTGCATTGGGCAGGCTGAGACGATTTTCCTTCATTGCCGCCAAATGAACCAGTGCCCCGGCACTGGCGACGGTTCCCATTCCAATGGTTATAACCTCTGGCTTGATAAATCTGAGCATATCAAAAATGGCATATCCGGCATCAGCGTCCCCACCGGGGGAATCGATGAAAACTTTGACAGGATCGTCTCCCTCTTCTTCAAGAAGCAGCATCTGTTTAATCAGCTTTTCAGCCAACTCTTTATCGATACTGCCTGAAAGCAGAATGGTTCGGGTTTTCAGAAGTCTGATCAGCAAGCCGTCCAACTCGTCTTTTTTCCCTTTACTGTCTTTTTCTTCATCTTTCAGGTAAAACATTCAAGTACCCCCCACGGGAAAGTTGCATCAACAGGCATATTGCACGGTTGCGCTATAAACAAGTGATGCATCACTGACTCAAGGTCAGTATGGTAATATAGTAAGCTCGGCAGAACGAGACAAGTACATATTGGAGCAAGCAGAAATGAAATGCGGATTTGCAGCTATCATTGGTCGTCCTTCGGCCGGAAAATCGACCCTCCTCAACACTCTTTGCGGTGAAAAAGTGGCCATTACCTCAGCGGTACCCCAAACAACCCGGAACGCCATCCGGGGGATTGTGAATCGTGAGGCTGGTCAGATTATCTTCCTGGACACGCCGGGATACCATGATTCCGACAAAAAACTGAATATGTACCTCAAGGATGTCGTCCACCGCTCCCTGAATGATGCCGATATCGTTCTCTATGTTATTGATGCTTCACGCTCCCCCGGAAGAGAAGAGGGCGCTGTAATGGATCTGTTAAAAAACTCAGGGAAACCCATAATCGCCGTGGTCAATAAAACCGATCTGGAGACTCCACTTCTGGGTGAAATCAGAGGTTTGGTGCAGGTAAATGTCTCTCCTGTAGCTCTTATTAACGTTTCTGCCACCACTGGGTTGAATCTGGAAGATCTGATTCGGGCCGTTATGGAGGCATGCCCCGATGGAGAACTTCATTATCCCGTCGACTTCTACACCGATCAAAATCCTGAATTTCGTATCTCGGAAATCATCCGGGAACAGGCTGTCAGTAGAAGCGAACAGGAGATTCCCCATGCTCTCTATGTTGAAATTGCCGATATGGAGCTGAAGGACAATGGCCCGGAATTATCGTCCCCCTTTCCAGAACTTCCAACCCATATGGCCACCGCCCCCCCTGCCGACTTCATGGGGGACTCACCGGATAAACAACTGAAGCCATTGTCAGAACCAGCAGCCACGGCATCTCCTTCCGGGCAAAAACGTCAACATCTCTGGATTCGTGCCTTTCTGGTTGTAGAACGCCAATCGCAGGTGGGCATACTGGTAGGGCATAAAGGTGCAAAAATCAAATCCATACGCATCGGAGCTCTCAAAGAGATGAAAAAAATCTTCCACTGGAAAATTCGCCTGGATCTCAGGGTAAAGGTTAATCCCAAATGGAGAAAAAAAGATCCTCTTCTCAAACGAATGCTGGGGTAACACAAACAGGAGGGATGATTTATACCAATACCTCCCTCTATCCGATCATGGAAACTTCTCTCCCCGCCCGAACAGTTTGAAAACCGTGTGGAAAATCCATTCTGCCATTGTTGAAAAGCTTTTTGTGACGTGATGTGCTATTCAGAGCCATGCGGTTCCATGCTCAGTACATCTCCAGGAGCCCACTCACTGTATCTTTCCCCAACACTTGAAGAAAATTCAGTAGTCGGGGGCCTTTTTCCTTGCCAACAAGAGCTTTATAAACCGCAATAAAAAAATCCGTGGATTCCAGCTTATGCGCATGTATCACATCATACATCAGGCTGCTGAACTCCTTCTCAGGGATATTACCCATTTTTTCGGCAACCAGAACTCCCAGGGCTCTGACGGCAGCGGAGAGGCCGTCAGCCAAAACAACTTTCCCGTCAATCGGCTTCCGTACGGAAAAACGGAAATCCTCGGGAGCGAAATCATTCACCCAGTTCCAGGCACATGCCGCCCTCACCCTGAGATATTTCAGGTCAGCTTCAGAGAAATCTCCGAGACAGGCAATCACTGCGTCAATATCTCCGGAATGAATCTGCAACAAGGTGGTTAAATGACGAATTTGAATCTGGCAGGGCAGTTTCCCGGGGACAGCATCAACCTGGGAAAGTTCATAGATTCGGGCATCCTTTTCCCATTTTCTCATCTTTTTGGGGTTATCGGGTTTATCGAAGTAACTGCGTTCAATCTTGTCGTAGTCCTCATACACCTTGAGAACATCCAGATCAAAACTGATGGCAAATTCGCTGTTAGGCCGGGTACCAGCGAAGAGGTAGCGCACCACTTCTGGCTGATAATACCGCAGCACATCGTCCAGGGACACCACCTCACCCGAGGAAGAACTGATTTTTCCGCTTCTTCCCTTGATGCGGACAAAATCATACTGAAACGTCACCGGAGGCTCATAGGAGAAGACATCCTTCGCCGTGAGTCGGGCTGTATCAAAACTCCCGCCTTCTGAATGATGATCCTTCCCCGCCGGTTCAAAATCAACCCCTTCCACCGACCAGCGCATGGGCCAGTCAATTCTCCAGCGAAGCTTGACTGCCGAAGTGTCCCGGAGGTCGACAGACTCTGAATTCCCGCAGGAATCACAGGTGTATGAAAGACCATAATCGCCGTCCCATCCAATAACTTTCGTCGTATCCCGATCGCATTGTGTACAAAAGACACTGGCCGGATACCAATCATCTGCCAAGGGTATCGAGCGGTGAGCATTCAGTTGCCTTTTGATATCACTCCGATGTTGCAGAGCCGTTCTAATGCCCTCAGCATACTCTGAAGCACGGTATTTTTCGGCCTGATAGAGGTATTCCGGCTCAATTCCCACCAGAGGAAGTATGTTTTCAAGGGAATGTTCGTTACAGGCTGCATAGCTCTTTTCGTTGCCTGAAACATCAGGAACCAGGGTAATGGGCTTGCGAAGGAAGGTTTCCAGCAGTTCCTGCTGCGGCATGTTCCGGGGCACTTTGCGGAACACATCATAATCATCCCAGGAATAAAGAAATCGCACCTTTTTTCCCCGCTGCCGCAATGCCCGCACCACAAGCTCTACCGAAATAATCTCCCGGAAATTCCCGATGTGCACCGTCCCTGAAGGCGTGATACCCGATGCGCAGACATAGCACTCCTTATCACCTCGTTCCCGAATAATCCTGTCAGCAGTAACATCTGCCCAATGATGTGAAAGAGGCCTGGTTTCTGTGCTCATAATACTGGAAATGATACACAATCAACGTCTGTTGTTCAATCCAGACTACCCATAACCATCCCGACTGATATCCCCATCATATGCGATGGGAAATCAAATAACTGACAGGAACCATCAGGCCTCCATGCTCACCGGAAAAGATGTTCCCGATAATACCAGGCTATCCCCCTGTAACGCCTTGTCCCAACGTCACTACCTCCTGGCCGGGCAGCAGCACTGAGCGTACAACAAGCCGAATATCTCACAGGAGCAATTTCCCTGTGCTTGCCCGGTCAGCATTCCTCGGGATATATTTCCCCCATGCTTCTGCCTGAGAATATAGAAGGAATCCCCATACATCTCATCGGAATAAAGGGAACGGGGATGTGTGCTCTGGCGGAACTGCTTGTTTCTGCCGGAGCCCTTGTTACCGGCACTGATGTAACAGAAGTGTTTTACACAGACAGCATCCTGAAACAGCTTGGCGTAACGGTTCGCGGGTTTTCCCGTAATTCACTGGAGGATGAAACGGCCTGCGTTATTCATTCGGCGGCCTATGACAGGACGAACCCGGTTTTGGCTGAGGCTCTGAGCCGGGGATTGCCAATTTTCACCTATCCGGAAGCCCTGGGAGATCTTTCTCTTCGCTATAATGCTTCGGCAGTGGCCGGAGTTCATGGAAAGACAACCACAACAGCACTTTCAGGAATTATTCTGAAGGCTTTGGATTCTCCGGCAACGGTATTGGCAGGCAGTGCCGTGGCAGGTTTTGGTGACCGTTCAACCTGGATCGGAGGCAGAACGTTCCTGGTAGCTGAAACCTGTGAATATCGCCGTCATTTTCTCCACTACCATCCGAAACGTATCATTCTTACCAGTGTGGAAAGCGACCACCAGGATTTTTTCCCGGACTATGAATCCATCAAGGCGGCATTTCTTGATTTTGTTGACCTTCTGCCTGACGGCGGTGAACTGATATACTGCTCTGATGATTTCGGAGCCTGTGAGGTAGTCAGGGAAATGATTGTCAAACGACCAGAAATAGTGCTGGTTCCCTATGGCGTGAGTGCTTCGGGAATGTGGCATGTAATTCCGGGAAAAACCGGAGCAGGGGAAAACCGGTTTCGGGTGGAGGCCTTTGGTTGCGAGTTTTCCCTGGCCATTCCTGGGGACCATCTTGTTCTGGACGCTGTTGCTGCTCTGGCCCTCTCTTATTCTCTGGTGACTGAGGATGGCGGTCTGTTTGATGAGAAAAAGGCCGTTGATGCCCTCGCCGGGTTTCGGGGAAGTCGCCGGCGCAGTGAAATTACAGGGGAAGCCGGTGGGGTTTTGATTATGGACGATTATGCTCATCATCCCACAGCCATAGCGACAACCCTGAGAGGACTCAAAACGTTTTATCCAGAGAGACGGTTGGTGGTGGACTTTATGCCTCATACCTACAGCCGAACGTCGGCACTTCTGGAAGACTTCGCTCACAGTTTTCCAGAAGCTGATGTTCTCCTCCTCCATCCAGTATACTCCTCCGCCAGAGAGAACCATGACAAGAGTGTTACTGGACGGGTATTGTGGGAGAAAACTGCTTTGTCCAGAGGAAATCAGCCCACCGTTTACTGCGAAACCCTGGATGAGGCCGAGAGTTACCTCACCAGTCTGCTCGTTCCCGGTGATTTGTTTATTACACTGGGTGCAGGAAATAACTGGCCTTTGGGACAGCGAGTTCTCAAGGAGCTATCATAGATGAACAGTATGACGGGATTCGGCTATTCTGAAGGAGAAGGTGCCGGGGTTCAAATGACGGCAGAAATTAAATCCCTCAACGCCCGATATCTTGATATAATTGTATCCATATCTCCTTCGCTCACCACTCTGGAAGGCCGGATTCGTGAAATGCTTCAGGAGTTTTTTGTTCGGGGGCGGGTGGAAATTACCATCAGGATGAGGGATGTCGAAGAAAAAATGACTGTCTCTGTGGATCAGTTGGCGGCAAAGGCCTGGAAAACTGCATTTGATAGTCTTTCAGACTTTTTTGGCGGAGAACAGAACGTATCGATGGATATGCTGGTTCAGCAGGACGGAGTTCTCAAAGTAAACAGAAACCGTGATACTGAAGCGTACTGGAGCATTCTTCAGCCTCTTGTATCCGCATCAATTGCACAGGTTCTGACAATGAGATCCAGAGAGGGCGTTGCACTGCTCCGGGATGTCGAATGTCAACTATCGACGATTGAGACATCGTTGAAAAAAATACGTCACTGGACACCGGAAATACGTACGGAACTGGAAGAAAATCTCAGATCAAGATTTCATGAAATTCTCGGAGATGATACAGCGGAGCAACGCATCATGATGGAAACTGCCGCCTGGATTGTCAAAACAGACATTAATGAAGAAATTGTCCGTCTGGAGTCTCACCTGATGGCTTTTCTGGAGGAATCTGCACGGGAAGGTAGCAAAGGGAAAAAACTGGATTTTTTAGCTCAGGAAATGGGCCGTGAAATGAACACTATCGCATCCAAGAGTCCCAAAGCGGTAGTGAACCGGGAAGTTGTGAACATGAAAGATGCTCTGGAAAAAATAAGAGAGCAGCTACGCAATGTGGAATAAGGACGGTATGAGGATTGCCATTTCCGGGCGTAGCGGTTGTGGCAATACAACTGTAAGTCGGTTGCTTGCCGAACGTTTGGGCTTGAAACTGGTGAATTATACATTCAGATCCATCGCCAAAGAGGATGGAATCAGCTTTGCAGAGGTATGTCGCCGGGCTGAAAAAGATGACAGATATGACATCAAGGTAGATCTAAACCAGGTGTCCCTGGCCAAGGCGGAATCCTCGGTTCTGGGTTCAAGACTGGCGATCTGGATGCTGGAAGATGCCAATTTGAAGGTGTATCTCAATGGATCCCTGGAAGTAAGGGCTAAACGGATCCACAAACGAGAAGGGGGAACTCTGAAAAAACAGCAAAAAATGACCTCCGACAGGGACAAACGGGATCACAACCGTTATGTGAAGCTCTACAAAATCGATACCAATGACTATTCTCTGGCTGATCTGGTAATTAATACAGATCTCTTTGATGCACTGCAGGTTGCCGATATCATTGAAACGGCGGTTCAAACCCTTTCCTTGTAGTTTATTGATATTCCTTTGCCAGTTCCAGCTCCCAGCCTCTGCCGGCGTTCCGGTACAGATCGCCAGATGTCACTTTCCCATCCGGTGCAAGGCCCCGTAACTGCATCCTCATAGCACTGTTCCGGTTTCGATTCGAGGGATCTGACGGAAACATTCGGGCAAAAATAACACCGCTGATATAATCATGGTGAATGTAAGTAACATCCCCTTCGGGACTCACTGTCACAACCATTCCGATATGGGTGAGTTCATCGTCCACCAGGCCGTTGGTGTTCCTGTCGTATGTATTATCCCAGAAAATAATATCTCCCGGAGCAGGCCTGTCTGGCCTGTAGAGCAGTTTCTTCTCTTCAAGATAGCGGTATATTCTGGTTACACCGTTTCCCGTATACAGAACATACGCTGCCTGAAGATCGATACCGGCTTTCCAGTATATTGCGGAAACCACTCCACTGCAGTCCAGTACAAAACTTCGGTTGTTACAGGAGATATCTTTTCGTCCAATGGCCCAGTATGCTGCATCGACCAGTCTGTTCTGCACGGAAGTGAATTCTCCGGCCCCATTCTGATATCCCCCGACAGCATGTTTATTGAAGCCGTTGCTCCCGGCCTCCGAATTCCTGTTCATCGTGCTGGCACAATTTGAAAACAACACAGTTGAAGACAGGCTTGCCGCAAGAATAAATGCTGTTTTTGATATGTGAATCATAGCTCATAGATTAAACGGCAGGGCAAAGGACGACAATGCCTGTGTCATTGATTTCTTTTCTTCCTGTCGTCATAGGGACAGACTCATGCAATCAAATGTCCGTTATCCCCGGAATCTGTTGTTTTGACAAGAATTGCAAAGAACCCTCGATACATTGTTTGCTTGCCAATGATGGAAACAAGAGATTATGATCATCCGATGACCACTTCCTCAGGCTTCATCATCAAAAATATGCTCTCTGCTCTGAAGCCCATTCCCACTGATATCAAAAAAGAAGGTCAATTCCCCGAAGGCATCAAAGCCGTTGTATTTGATATTTACGGAACCCTTCTGGTTTCAGGAACCGGAGATATCGGAATTTCATCCCTGCAACGGAATAGTATCGACATGGACAGCATTCTCAATGAAAGTGGTTTCAATGTAACAATTGACGGATGCAAGGATGCTGCACCTGAAATACTGAATCGTCTGATTGCGGAATACCATGAGAAACAGCAACTTCAGGGCGTTGACTATCCTGAAGTTGATATCAGGGAAATCTGGGAATCAACCCTTCAGAATCTCTGGACCGAAGGTCTTCTTGAAGAAAATCCTGACAATAAACCGGTTAATTTCCTGGCACTCAGGTATGAGCTTTCAATAAATCCTGTCTGGATTATGCCCGGCTTTCCCGAAATAATCATGAAACTGAAAAAAACCGGTTTACATATTGGAATCGTATCCAATGCCCAATTTTATACTCCACTCATTATCGAAAAATTGACAGGAAGTACCCTGGAACGGATCGGCTTCAATCCTGATTTATGTGTCTGGTCTTATGAAATTCGGAGAGCAAAGCCTTCCACAGACATATTTAAACCTCTGTTAAATGCTTTTTCGGGCATGGGAATAACACCTTCGGAGATTTTGTATGTCGGCAATGATATGCTGAACGATGTCAGTGCCGCATCAGCTGCGGGCTGTAAAACCGCTCTTTTTGCAGGAGACCAACGTTCTCTCCGACTCCGCAAAGATGATAAAAGAATTACGGGGAAACCTGATATAATCATTACCGAGCTTCAGCAACTGGAAAAAATGATTGAACAAAAGGATAGAAAAATGACACAAACAACCCGGAAAAAACGTCACAGAGGAATCAGGTTTTTTATTTCATTGATTCTGGTTCTGGCAGCTATCGGAACTATTTTCTGGTTTGGCTGGATTCAGTTCTCACTGAAGGAAGGTGAGTACGGAGTCATCTATACAACAACAAACGGTTATGAACAAAAAACCCTGAAAAACGGTGAATTCATCTGGCGCTGGCAGGCTCTCTTGCCAACAAATCTTACCCTTCACCGTTTCAATCTGGAGAAGCGTTCCTTTACATCAAAAAAAAGCGGAACGCTTCCATCAGGAGATTATTATGCCCTGATGGCAGGAGAGAATATTGATTTTAGCTGGAACATGGAAGTGGAAATCATCTATCGTCTCAAACCTGAAGATCTTCATCTGCTGATGGATTTCAGCGGAGTTCGGCCATCAAAACTTGAATCCTATTACAGTACGTTTGAATCCAGGTTGCACAGTGAACTGGACAGGTTGTTTTTAGCCGAGGCTGAGAGAGCCGGCGATTCCAGAGAAAGCTTTGTAAACAAAACTGACCGAATGGAAAAAACCATGAAGGAAAAAGCTGCAGAATTGGACAGTCATATCCTTATCGTGGATGCGGTTGTGAAAAACTGGACCTACCCCGACCCGGTCTTGTATTCCGAAACCCGGCGATTGGTGCTCGATTTGCTGAACAAAAAACAGTTCGTAATGAGTGAAATGGAGAATTCTGCCGCCAGGAGAGAAAATATTCTGGAGGAAAAACTTGGTCTTTTGGAGCAATATGGACGAATTCTTCAGGAATATCCCGTATTGCTGGACCTCTTCTCTCTTTCCGGAAATCCCGGTGCACCACTGCTGCCAACGGAAGAACTCTACTAGGTTTTTTCCCTGTCCCCTGAAGGTTGTATGACAAGCAAACGGCCTCTGTGAACCTGAATATCAGCGGAAACAGACTTGATTCTGTTACTCAAACTGATGGTTCCAGAATCCCAAAGGAGATGATCAAGCTCCCATTGAAACCCCCTGGATGTGACACTCCATGGCCCGTTACCAACTGTTGCAAACGAAATGGCTGCTCCGGAGCACCCTGCAATTGTTTGGAAACCTTCCACACTCCATATTTTTTCCCTGGCAGTAAACCATACAGCAGGAGGACTAACGCCTCCAAAAAGTGATTTCAGTGCCAGGGTATGATCGAGGCGACCCTCACCGCCTCCGATAATGACAATCTCCTCACAGCCCTGTTTTCTCAGCCATAACAACCCGAGCTCTGTATCCGTTTCATCCTTGTCTTCCGGATGAATATCCACCATACCGTCCGGAAAATCTTCCAGCAGGGCTATATCGGAAAGTGAATCCATATCCCCGACAATCCCGTCCGGACGGATGCCTGCTGAGAGGGCTATATCCAGACCGGAATCAGCAGCACAAATCAAATCACCGGGGTTCATCAATTGGACAATTTTCTCTGCTCCAGGACCAGCGCCACCGATCAGCAGTACACCTCTTGCCATAATTACCCCTGTTCTTCATCCGCTGAACTGTACACTGAAATTATTTGTTATTCAAGGAAAGTAAAACTCAGATGCCATCAGATTCTGCCGATGTTCAGACAAGCGGATAAGGATGTCCGCTTATATCACAGCTGATCAACATCAAGGAGGATGTCATGATCATCAATCATAATATGAGTGCTCTCTTCGCAACCCGTCAGGGAAAAATCAACGATGGAAACACCTTGAAAAGCATGGAGAAACTCTCTTCAGGAATGCGTATCACCCGGGCGGGTGACGATGCTTCCGGTCTGGCTGTATCTGAAAAGATGCGATCCCAGATTCGTGGCCTTCAACAGGCCAGTCGAAATGCCTCAGATGGTATTTCGTTTATTCAAACAACCGAAGGTTATCTTCAGGAGTCCTCAGACATCCTGCAGAGAATCCGTGAGCTGGCCATTCAGGCCTCCAACGGAATCTACACCTCGGAAGACCGGATGCAAATCCAGGTGGAAGTATCCCAGTTGGTGGATGAAGTGGATCGAATAGCATCTCATGCCCAGTTCAATGGTATGAACATGCTCACTGGTCGTTTCGCAAAGTTTACCGGTCTGAACGATGTTACCTCTTCGATGTGGCTCCACATCGGTGCCAACATGGATCAGCGTGAGCAGGTATTCATCGGAACCATGACTGCGGAAGCCCTTGGTGTCCGCCAGGTTGGAACGGGACAGATAATCTCCATATCGACCCCCGAACAGTCCAACAGGAATATTGGTATTGTCGATGATGCGCTGAAAAAGGTGAATAAACAAAGAGCTGATCTGGGTGCATACCAGAATCGCCTTGAGCATGCGATCAGAGGGTTGGACGTTGGTGCCGAAAATCTTCAGGCCTCCGAATCCCAGATTCGGGATCTGAATATGGCCAATGAAACGGTCAACCTGACCAAGCATCAGATTCTCAACCAGGCATCTACCGCCATGTTAGCCCAGGCCAATCAACAGAGCCAACTGGTCCTGAGGTTGTTGCAGTAAGTTTCTCAACGACAATCAACACGTTTTGGATGACGAACCCGGCCCAAAAGGCCGGGTTTTTCATGATACAAGACACCGTTACATGAGTGAAAAATGCATCCAGAATCAGAAACACATTCTGATGGAAGAACCGCGACAAGGATGATAATTATCAAAAAAAACTGCCCTGAAAATAACTATTTTCAATGCTTCGCTTGACCCTTTGCCTCTCTCTCGATAATTTTCTCTCAAATAATGGTAAACCCACCCACTCACATTCCGGATGACCTCAGAAGAGTTGCAGATATTTTCGCTGTTGCCTCCAGAGAGTGCTGGCTGGTTGGGGGTGCTGTCCGGGACGGACTCATGGGAAGGAAATCTGAAGACTATGATCTGGCTACCGATGCAGAACCAGAGGAAGTAATCAGATTATTCCATCGAACCATACCGACAGGCATAAAGCATGGAACCATAACAATTATCCTTGGATCACACCAATTTGAAACAACCACGTTCAGACGTGACGGCGATTACACTGATGGTAGACGGCCTGATTCTGTCACTTATTCCAGCAATATCACTGAAGATCTTGCCCGGCGCGATTTTACAATCAATGCCATTGCCTGGGATTTAATCAACAGAAGATTACTGGATCCTCATCATGGCCAACGGGATTTGAATCTCCGTATCATCAAGGCAATCGGAGTGCCTGGAGAACGCTTCAGGGAAGATGGACTTCGATCAATCCGGGCCTGCAGATTCGCATCGCAACTGCAGTTCTCAGTCCATGAGGAAACAATAAGGGCAATCAGTGAAAATCTTTCACACATCCCCACCCTGTCCGTTGAAAGGATATGGGAAGAACTGAAAAAAATCCTCGTATCACAAAAACCATCCACCGCCTTTGACTTGTTTATGGAAACCGGCTTGATGGATCTGCTGATACCCGAACTGAAAAAATGTTCTGAAATTCATCTACATGGAAATCACACGACAGATGTTCTCGGCCACAGTCTGAATACCTGCGATTGTGCAGAATCCGGGAATCTACATCTACGCACTGCGGCTCTTTTCCATGATATTGGCAAACCGTTGGCCATGCGTCATGGCAACAATGGTGCAATAATCTTTCATCACCATGAGGTTTTTGGTGCGGAAATCACCGGAAATATCCTCGGCAGATACAAGGCGTCCAATATTGACAGAAAACGCATCACAGATCTTGTGCGTCAGCAGAATTTTCACTATGTATCCAGTTGGACTGATGCCGAAGTGCGGAAATTCATGGTCCGTGTTGGTCTCAATCTGCTTGATGACCTCATTGCACTGAGATTGGCCGATGATGCTGAAAGTTTTTGTGTACTCCACAGAAATCCGGCTCTTCTTGAGGAACTTCGTATGCGCATTCACAAAATTCTGGAATCAAAACCAGTCCTGAGCCTCTCAGGCCTCTGTATCAATGGTCAGGATCTCATCAACAAGCTCGGCGTAAAACCAGGACCTGTACTGGGCAGCATTCTGAATTATCTACTGGACTGTGTGCTGGAGAACCCCCGGAACAACAGGTATCATTTTTTGCTTGCATCCGGAAAAAAATGGCTTGAAAATAACGGTCATTTTGCCTCAAGGGATTCATAGGCGAGCCGGGCCGCTTCTTGCTCCGCAGTTTTTTTGTTCGTTCCCTTCCCTGGCCCAAAGCATTCCCCGTCTACAACAACATTCATCCAGAAAATTTGCTGATGATCGGGGCCTGTTTTACGGTCCAGAGCATACCTGGGATAGCAATGAAACCGTTTCTGAACCATTTCCTGGAGCAGGGTTTTGTAATCCTTACGATGTTTGTTGGCCAGAACCCTGCAAATCGGTTCCATAAAATGGTCAAGGACGAATCTGGAGGCTTTTTCATACCCTGCATCAAGATACCATGCACCAATAAGGGCTTCCATGCTATCGGACAGAAGAGCTTTTTTCGTTCTTCCGCCAGAGGTATCCTCACCCTTCCCAACACATACGACGGCGTCGATACCCAAAATCAAAGCTACCTCAGCCAGAGTATCTTCACTCACAACATGGGCCTTGATCCGGGCCAGATCCCCTTCCTGCTGCTCAGGAAGTATCCGAAAGAGGTAATCTGCGACAATAACGCCAAGGACGGAATCACCAAGGAATTCAAGACGTTCATTATTGTCTATATCTTCGGCAGTTTCGTTGACAAAAGACCTATGGCAGAAAGCGAGATCCAGAAGAGCCGGTCTTCTGAACCTCAACCCTGCTCGTTTCTGGAAAACCGTCAATTCTTTCCGTCGTGCAGAACTCACAACCGGCGTTCGCAGATGCGGAACCGCTGGAACTCGTGAAAGAATTTGCACTATCCCTTGTCTTTCAGCTGCTCCTCGATAAAAGTCAAGGCATCTGAAACTTTCTCAAATTCGGTGGCTTTTTCATCGGGGACAGAAACTCCAAGTTCTGAATCGATAGCGTAAAGCAACTCGTAAGTATCGAGACTGTCGGCGCCAAGATCTTCGCGAAACCTGGATTCCAGGGCAATTTTGTCTTTTTCGACCTCAAGCTTGTCAGCGATGAGATCCTTAAGTTTGTCGAATAGATCGGTGCTCATTTATTACTCCTTAGACTTAATCAACCCATATCTTCGGGTTCGATAATCTGTTTGCCTTTATAGAAACCGCATTTAGGGCACACCCGGTGCCGCAAGACTTTATTCCCGCAGTTCGAACATCCGACAAGACACGATACGGCAATTCTCATATTAATCGAGTGTCGCCGACGGCCTCTGGCCTTGGATATCCGAAATTTTGGTACCGCCATTTACTTCCTCACTGAAATCATTTTGCGGTGGTCATATTATAATGAGCCCGGTTTTCCGTCAAGTACTGAAAAACTCTCAAAACAATCAGGCTTCATGAATACGGAGTTCAAGTAATGCTCTTTCCACTGAGGATGGAACCATTGCCGAAATATCACCCCCAAGTTTCAAAAGCTCCTTGATGGTACTGGACCTGAGAACAAAATATTTCGGTTCTGTCGGCATTAATATTGTCTCCACCTTTTCATTGAGTTGCTTGTTTAATATGGAGAGTTCAAACTCATAATTGAAATCTGCCAGGGATCTCACACCCCGAAGGAGTACGGCGGCACCAGCCATTCGGCAGTAATCAACAATCAAACCTTCATAGATTGTTACTCGCACATTGTCCAATTTCATCTGTGAAAGCTCCTCGGTAAACAGCTTCTCGATGACTTGAGCTTTCAGGAGTGGATTTTTCTGAGGATTGATCGCAATAACGATATCCAGGGAATCAAACAACACCGCTCCCCGGCTGATGATATTCAAATGCCCGTAGGTTGGCGGATCGAAGGAACCCGGGAAAACAGCTTTTACCATATTCTGTGTATCATCTCCATTATTTCACCACGTTCGAATGAATCATGATTTTTTGCGTTTGACTCGGAGCTGGTCACTATCATACAATTGGCAGGTATGAAAATAATACTGCTAACGCTTCTCTTCACTGGATTTTTTTTTCATTCCTGCTCATCAGGCCAAAATACTGAGCCTGTCATGAAGACGCCGTTACCCAACCAGGAGATACTGACCGTAGAACAACTGGAGCCTTCGACTCAAGCCGAAGTGGTGATTGAAACCAGCGAAAAACCTGTTAAAGGGAGCGAGGGCTATATTGTTTCTGAGGAATTGTATGAACAAACCTCTGAGGAAATCAAAACCCTCATAAAGGAACTCAACCTGATTATTTCGAAAAAGAGATATAATCACTGGCTTACCTATCTTTCTGCTGGCTATATCAGGAAATATAACTCCACGGAGGAACTCAGTATTATCAATGATTACCCACAACTTAAAGACAACAATATTTCACTTAATGATCTGAAGGACTATTTTGACTGGGTTGTTGTTCCCAGTCGATCCAGGGCCGTTCTTGGTGATATCAGGTTCATCAGTGAAACAAAGGTGATTGCCTATTCTTCTTTTGCCGGAGAAAAGGTAAAACTCTATCAATTGGAGAAAAATGACGGGAAATGGAAAATCACTGCATGGGACTGAGACTGTACATATAGACATTTCTCGCCGATATAATAAAATACATGCAGAACCAGGAATGAAAAGGGAGCTTTATATGAAAATCAACACTATCAGTCTCGTATTTGTATTATCATTGCTGAGTATACCGTTGACAGCACAGGAATCCGAGCAGGCCATCGAGGAACTGTACCTTCAAAGTGCCATAAAAACACAAATAATCAAGGCTGAAGCGGCATCCCCCGACCGGGATATGAAAATGATTGCATTGGCAGACATTGCACAGATGGTAGAAGATGGATCGGCAACCGACAATCCCGAAATTGTCTTGTTACTCGGAGATCTTGGTGGTGAGGGTGTGACAAATATCGTAAGGGAACAGGGGCACGTTCTGAACGACTTTCCAAATGTCCGGCGAGAAGCGGCTCGAATACTTGGTGACCTGGGTACGGAAGAAGCGGCAAGAGAGCTGAATTCCATGTTGCTGACCGATCCTGAACCTATGGTAATGTCTGAAGCCATATTGGCAATCTCCAACATCACTCTCAGGGACAAACATTCCCGAAATCGTTCCATGGCAGCATCCATGTACCGACAGACAGCAGTCAATAAAGATACTAATTTTGCCTATACGTTTCTTCAGGCCATCGAGAACATCGCTCGCCGGGAAGGAAGCATTAACGATCCTATGATTTTTGAAGAAATTACCAAAATTGCCAATCCCCGTCAGGGATACAACAGGGTTGTCAGAACCAGGGCTTTTAAGCTGCTCAGGTCTCTTCAGGGTATGTAATTTCCTGAAAAAACAAGGGAGTATCCATAAAAACGGTGTTATGAGGCACATTCCGGGAATACCAGGATTTGCCGTGGAGATTCTTCCGATTTGACTACCTGCACACTCCTCTGGATATATCTCCTTCCGGAATGGTGTCAGGATTCGTAAAATTCTGTTGATTAACCCTGATACCGCCGATTATCACTCACTCTCACCGATTCGCCCGCCAACGATGAGGGGATTCTTCCAGTAGCCTGAATCAATTCCACAGACGATCCTCCTTCCAGGGAACGATTTAACATTATGCCATGGGTATCTCTCCATATCCGGAACGGTGCCCGTAAACTCCGGGCCATAGACTAACGGACGATCAGATCCGGAGATTCATGGTGCCGCCTGATGCGTATCCCCCTGGAGATCGGTTTCACTTTGCAGGTCATGAAAACCGATCCGTTGCCCCTGTGATGATGCAACATCGGGAATCATCCATGAGAAATCGCAGGGGCGGCAGGCTGCCGGGACAATAAATCAATTGTTTCTTGAGTAGAAAATTTTTAATCCAATCTAAAATCATAACTTCCATTCTGGTGGGATTTAATGCAAAAATGTTGATATGGAACGGATCTGTTTGGTATATACAGAGAGAAAAACACCTGACAGGCGAGTCAGGGAAAATGTGTATGCCGAGCCCGAAAATCAAAATGGCATTGCAGAATCTCAAGGTGGAATCTCCGCTTCATGATATGATGAAGAAGAAGACAGGAAACAAGACAACGACGGCGATTCAGTGATAATTTCAAGGCCAGAGTTACTATTGAAGCCATCAAGGAAGAGAAGACTCTCCAGGAACTTGCTGAGTGAGTTTCAGGTCCATCCCGATCAGATCAGCGAACAAGAGAAGACCACTGTACGGCAGGGAGTACGAGGGATGATTGATCCTCGCCTGTCCTAAGCAGACAAAGTGAACTTCCTGGAAGAAATCGGTCTCTCCATTACGACAGGCCCCGTCCAGATCGGCGGGATAATATCTCCGTTGAGAGGTTTGGGAGGATTCCCAAATATGAAGGATCGACCTGAATGCCTACGGTTCATGAATTGAAAAAAAGATTGACTCGATCCTTCCGGTTCCATAACGGCCCGGGGTTGCACCAGAATCCTGACGATCGGACTCCGGACCAAATGTATGAATCATTGAGAGTGGAGCATGAACAGGCGGCAGCCTGACGGAGCAGGTTTCACCTTGTTTTTTCCAGGTACTCTGTGACAAATGGGCTCAGCATAATATACAAGCTGTATCCGCTGGTTTTTATGTGTGTTTTTGTGCAACCCCATACGTACACGAGGTTGCAAGCCGTTTTTCCACAATCATTAATACCAGAAGAACAAGTAACACCCCGGGTGCTATGAGAAAACCCTTCCGAAGACTGCTGATATCTCCAATAAATCCCATCACAAAACCCACCAGGCTGAATCCCAGGATTCCCATGCATGAAAGAAATACCATCACCATCGTAGGATCGGCTCCGAGGCGTCGAACTGCATATGTCTGTATTCCAGGCCATGCAGGTGCAATAAAAAAACCAGTAAATATCATCAGGGCATAGAGTACAATTAAATTATGAATGAAATACAATACAACCGTACAGATCAGTGCCATCACGATTGAAAAAACAAGAATGTTGCTGAGTCCTGTTTTTGCGGCCAGTCTGCTGGTTAATAAACGTCCGGTTGCCATCCCGAGAGAAAATGTTGCAATGCCCAAACCTCCGGCTCGTGGCAGGGCTCCGTATTCAATCTGTATGTAGCTGGCGGTCCAGAAGGTGAATCCTCCTTCGGCACATCCTGCAAAAAAAAGGGCGATGCCCATCATCCAGAACAGGGGATTGGACAGAATTTCTCCGACATGGAAAAAATCAGCTCTGGAGCGTGGGAATTGTGCCCTGGCCCTGCCCGGGTAAAGCAGTCCTGTGAAGATGCTGAGGATACCGAGAATGAGAAAAAGTGTTCTCCAGTTCACACCCCGGGTGAGAGCTTCACCCATGATTATAGTTCCCAGTATAATTCCTGTTGGCCAAAATGCATGGAGGAAAACCTGCCTGCTTCCATTATCCTCAGGATGAATATCCTCAACAAGAGGTGTGAGTAGTGCCTCAAGAATAGCTTGTCCTGAAGCAATAATGGAAATCACGATCAGGGTACTGGCAAAACTCGTAATGCGTGTAAAAAGCATCATCCCGATTCCCAGAATCCAGAGTGCCCAGCGAAGTGGCCGGATTTTGCCAATGGCGGCAGCCAGAGGAATAGATACAAGAAGTATACCAAATTGCAGTATGGAGCCAACCAGATTCAAGGAACCTGCCTGAGTGAAGGAGAAACCGAATTCACGTGTGATGGACAGAAGACTGATGGGAATAATGACTGCTGTATTGGCATAAATGAACATACTGGTCCGTGAAGCAATGTCCAGTTGCCGTTTCATGAATGTATCCATACTCTCCAGGGAATAACATGAACAGGGGGAAAAAAACAACGACCCCTTGGCAAGAACTGTCAAAAACAGTCCACGTGCATCCTCTCCGAGGATATCACAAGCAGGTATAACGGCTATCCATGTTCCCTCAACACATGCCATTGAGAAGTCTCCGTATGATTTGTGGATACAGGTATTTGTATGAAGATTCATTCAAACGATTCCTTTTCATTGGATGCCTCACGCACAATCGTCGAGGGATTGGGCAGGAACTCGTGGATTGTTCTTGCCAAATCCATCCAGGGAAACCAGATATTCCGCTCAAAAAGGATAAATCATCTGACGTGTCACCAAAAAACGCCTCAAATTACCATTCCCCCCGGATCTGTCCTAAAATCCTTCCCGGAAGACGCATATTCTGTTCACATAATAAAAAAGGGGACAGTCAATCATGAAATACAAATCTTTAATCATCAACGATCCGAAAAAACTCACTTTCGGAACAGCACCCAATTCAGTAACAACCAAAAGAGGACTCAAAATCGGCGGCGGTATGGTTTATCCCGAACTCAACTTCACCCTGCCGCCCATGTCCATCAATTCTGATACCAGAGGAGACGTTATTGGACATTATAAGCAAATAATATCAGGTGCTTTGGAAAGAGTTGAAGATTTGTATCAGGATGGAGTGGTCTTTGAGTTTGAAACCCTTCTTGAAATGACAGAAGACCCAACTCTGGGAACAGAGCTGGTAACAGTAATGAACGATCTTTGCGAGGACGCTTATGCCAAAAAGGGAATCAAGAGTGAAATCAGACTCACACCTAATGACACCAGGGATTTTGATCGCCCTGTTAAATTGCGAAACGGTGCCCATCTGGATAACATGCTTAAACTCTTTGAAGACGGGGCGAAAGCCGGAGGTGATTTACTTTCCATTGAGAGTACAGGTGGAAAAGAAATTTGTGATGATGCCCTGATGAACTGCAATATCCGTGATGTCGTATTTTCTCTGGCCGTTCTCGGTGTGAGAGATATGCGCTTCCTCTGGAAAAAAATTGTGACAATAGCCGGTAATACCGGTCGTATTGCCGGTGGGGATACGGCCTGCGGTTTCGGTAACACTGCGATGGTTCTGGCCGAACAAAAATACATACCGAGAGTTTTTGCAGCAGTGGTTCGTGTTATTACCATCGTGCGGACCCTCATCGCTCTTGAAGAAGGTGCGACAGGCCCGGACAAGGACTGCGGCTATGAAGGTCCGTTCCTTAAAGCGATTACCGGAACACCCATTTCAATGGAGGGCAAAACAGCCGCCTGTGCTCATTTGAGTCCGGTAGGTAACATTGCTGCGGCATCCTGCGATCTCTGGAGCAACGAGTCCGTAACCAATATCAAACTGCTGGCGGGGATGGCCCCCACGGTCTATATGGAACAACTTGTTTACGATGTAAGACTCATGAACAAATCCATTGAACGGGGAAGCCATGAAGAACTGCGCAGCCTGTTCTGTGAATCCGATCGATATCTGGATCCTCAAGCCCTTATTCTTGATCCAGAACATGTCCTTAGTATTTCCCGGGAAATTGTCAGTTCATCCACTTATGTTGAGGCTGCGGTAAAAGCCGGACTGAAAGCATTGGAAATCATTGAAAATTCCGTACAATCAGGATTGTTGCTGCTGGAGGAGAGGGAAACAATCTGGATTGATATGATCAGGGACGAATTATCAAAAATTCCCTGTAATGAATCTGAATTTGTCGCATTGGTTCAGCCCGATCTCGATCCGGCAAAGATAACCCTGAGTGAATATGGACTATAGCAAGGAGGAAGAAATACACAGAGAAAGGAACCTGACGGTGAGAAAAGTGTGGGGAAACTACAATCTGGATAAAGGCAGCTCCTCTGTATGGCCATGTTCGGGCAAGATAAAAAAAGATTTGACTGTTATCTGATTAATGAGAATGATGAAAAAAGGGTGAACATGGAACATGGGGGTACCAGATTCCCATAACCATGGAGTCTTCCGATAGTGCCCGGATATAAAGCCGGAGGCTCTCGTAACAAGGGAATGGAGATGCAGGCGGCAGCATTCTGATGCCGCATAATCAATGAGTCGAACATGGCTTGCTGGTTGATTTTTACAGAGAGGATAAAGAACATGAATGATTACACGAAAATGGGAGAACAGCTTCGCGGGGGCAGAGCCGCCGAAATTAGAACAGAAACCCAAACTCTCCTGGACAAGGGACTGGATGCCGCAGACATCCTGGAAAACGGACTGATGCCTGCCATGGCCATCATTGGAGATCTGTTCAGGGATAACAAAATATTCGTACCTGAGATGCTGATTGCGGCCCGGGCAATGAATGCCAGTATAGAAATTCTCAAACCCCACATGCTGGAGGGTGCCATGGCGGGTAAAGGCACTGTGGTTCTGGGCACTGTCAAGGGAGACCTCCACGATATCGGAAAAAATCTTGTGAAAATAATGATGGAAGGCAAGGGGCTGAAGGTAATTGATCTTGGAGTCGATGTTGATCCTGAGAATTTCATCAAAACTGTCAATACTGAAAAGGCGGATATCATTGCCTGCTCTGCGTTGCTGACAACCACCATGCAGGCCATGGGAGACATGGTAGAAGCTGTTAAGAAAGCCGGTATTTATGACAGGGTGGGCATAATGCTGGGAGGTGCCCCGGTTACCAAGGGATTTTGTGATTCCGTTGGCGCCCATATCTATGCAGACAACGCAGCATCAGCAGCGGACGCTGCCATTTCATTCATTGGGCGTTAATTTTTTCCATGCTTGTGGTTCTGATCGCCGGAACTCTGGGTAGCGGAAAGACAACATTGTTACTTCCCCTGGCCATGAAACTCCGGGAGGAGGGACGGCAGGTAGGTATACTGGAAAATGATGCCGGAAAAATCCCCGTGGACGCTCCTTTCCTTCAAGCACGAGGTTTCGCTGTTGAGGATATCCGATCAGGTTGCATTTGTTGTGATCTGAGTACGGTTCTTCCCGGGGCAATAAAATCCATTCGGGATGCTGTGAACCCGGAGATTCTTCTTTTGGAACCCTCCGGACTTGCAACTCCGGGAATACTTCGCAACGCATTGCAGGGTTTGCTTGAGCCGACTGACTGTATCGCAAGTATCTACCTCATGGATATGCTGAGATATGCTGGTAATGGATATCAGATCAGCCCGTTTTTTGCCCGCTCCATGGAAACATCCGATATGGTTCTCGCTACAAAAACGGCTATCGCAGATGCCAATATCCTGCACCGCTTCCGGGATGAAGTCAGAAAAAAACTACCAGAACTCCATGTGGAAAATTCTGATGTTTCCGGTGGATGGAGTTTTGAAAGTCTCTGCAAATTAGCTGGCAGCCCCGGGGAAATCAGAAATGAACATTGGAGAACAGATGATACATCGGTCGTTGAACGTTTCTCAGCAGCGTACCGTTTGATCTGGAAGTCAGAAACAAAACCACCTGATTCGATGAATGGGCTTATCGGTGCGGTATCCGAAATTCGCAATCGGATTGGATTGGAAGAAGACTGTAGCATCGGAACGGTAAAAATCTCCACGGCAATCGGTGGAGGCACCATAATCAGTGTATCCGATGCTGAATCTCCTCCTTCAGTAAATAACATCATTTCCTGGAAGACAGCACCGGAAAACATTGTCCTTAATGTTCTGGTTTACGGTCGGTGCAGGAATTTGGCAAGCATGATCCGGACTATATTTAATCGTATCGATGGATTGAAAGGCACCGAAAAGAGATGATTCTGAAAAAAAAAATGTGGGAAGGACTGGCATCGGATTATGAGATTGCCACAGGTATACCCTGTCGTGTTCTCCTCCTTTCAGAGTCTGCACATAGAGACTGTCCAATTTGTCATGCCTTTAGCCTTAGATATACACGCAACACATCCTGCTCCCGTGTTCATCTTTTCAGCGCATATCAGTCTGAACGGTGGGGAGGACATTATATTTACCAGTGTCCTCTCTCGGCTCTTCACTGGAGCTCTCCCCTTATGAGTGAGGGGATGATGTCCGGAGCCCTGATTGCTGGCCCGGTTCTGCTCAACGGCATGGATCCCTTCACACTGAGTAATATCACTGAGCGTTTTTCCATGAAAAAACATCATGAGAAAGACCTGAAAAGGCTGTTTTCCGGTATTATGTCCGTATCACCCAAAAAAGCCCGTAGCCTTTCAGGAGTCCTTTACTCTCTGGCCATGTCGGGATCGGACCGGAACGAGAGAGTGATGTTCGATGACCAGGAAGCATTCCGTCATGAATGCAAAATTGGTGAATATATCCATCTTTTGAAATCCATGGAAGGAGACAAAAACAGCGACCAGGAATACCCTGTCAACCTGGAAAAGAAACTCCTCGCCTGCGTTGCCAGGGGGGACAAGAAAAAAGCACAGAATGTTCTTGATGAATTGATGGCCAGGGTGATGTATTCAACCGGTGTGAAAATTGATGTCATCCGATCCCGGATTCTTGAACTGGTGGTTCTTATATCCCGGGCCGCTCTGGAAGGCGGTGCCGATGTAGAACAGATTTTTGGCTTGAACTACCGTTACCTGAAAGCCATCAGGCATTGTAACTCTCCCGAAGAACTCACTTCCTGGCTTCGAAGAATTATCAACCGCTTCGGGGATCTTGTATTTGATCTGAATCAGGTAAAACACACGGATACCATACTGACAGCGTTACGGTTTATGCGGGAAAATTTCTACGAAAAACTTACCTTGGCAGATGTCTCTTCCCAGGTTGGACTCAGTGCCGATTATTTCGGAAAACTGTTCAGGTCTGAAATCAAATATTCGTTCAGTGAATACCTCAACAGACTGAGAGTGGAAGAAGCCAAACGACTACTGAGGTCCGGAACGGCTTCCCTGGGAGATATTGCTTATGCATGTGGCTTTGAGGATCAGAGTTATTTTACAAGAGTGTTCCGCAAAACGGCAGGTATTACTCCGAGCCGATACAGGGAAACAGACAAGATATTCCTCAATAATACCGGAGACTGATTCATACAAGATCAGATTAAATCCAAAATCGGCACAATAGTCTTTTGAACCCTTGCCAAAAAACGAACTCTCCGAAATGGCAATTTTGGGATGTATTTCACTTTTTTGTCTTGCCTCTTCAAATTCATCTTCCTAACATTGTCTTTTCTTAACATAATGAGAAAAAAAGGAGTGAAAATGAAAACGTTTTCAAGAATTGTGTTGATGGGACTCGTGCTGAATCTGGCAATCGGAAGCAGTCTGTTCGCAACTGGAAGCCCGGAAGAAGTGGCACCAGCAATTAAAGAAGCTCCCATGACCCATGAGGAACTGGTAGCTGCAGCCCAGGCGGAAGGGAAAGTGGTTGTGTACGCTGTAACCAGCCGGATTGCCAATGCGGCTAAATCCTTTACCGAATTGTACGGTATTGAAGTTGAAGCAACAAACCTGAAAGATTTTGAGCTGATAGAAAAGGTATCCAAAGAAGGAGGTACCGGAGCAAGAGGTGCAGATTTTGTCCTCTGTCAGGATGGCGGCAGGGTGATGGGAGAGCTGATGAATCTTGGTTATCTCTACAATTACGTTCCCCCAACCATGAAAGATATCATCCCCGTTGAATTCCAGAATCCGCTTTCCTTTGCATTCATCAACAAAGTATTCATCTATAATGATGAAGCCTCATCAGAGTATCCGTTCACCAATATCTGGGCTCTTGCAACTCCCGAATGGAAGGGCATGTTTCAATTCAAGAATCCGTTCCAGGAAGGGGTTAATGCCAATTTCCTCACCATGGTAACCAAGCCGGAAATTGCCGATCAGATTGCTACGGCATATGAAAATTATTTCGGCAAAAAAATTGAGCTCACAACACCCAATGCTGGTTATGAATGGATCAAACAGATTCTTGCCAACGACCTGATTCTTACAACGTCTGATACCAAAACTGCTGAGAGTATCGGTATTAAAGGACAAAATAAACCAAACAATGCCGGACTTTTCGTTTACTCGAAGTTCAGGTACAAAAAATCAAAAAATCTGGCACTGGAACCCATTATGAATGTGGAGCCTTTTTCCGGTTTTTATTACCCGATTTATGCACTGATGAGCTCCAATTCAGTGAATACCAATGCCGCCAGGCTGTTCATTGAGTATCTGCTTACAGAAGACGGATTCAAACCCTGGGGAAAGAACATCGGAACCTATTCTTCCAATCCCAATGTTTCTCTCCATTCCGGTGATCAACCCATGTCTCTCTGGGTGGACATTCTGGTAGAAGAAGATCCTGCATATTGCTTTGAAAACAGGGCAGATGTGGAAGAGTTCCTGAACGAATATATTTATTGATTGATTTTTAATCCGGGGGAAATCTTCAAGAATTCCCCCGTGTCTCTTGCATCAAAAGGTACACTCTTATGAAATACCGGAATAAGGTAAAAGCATTTTTTAAAAAACCTCAGAATGTGATTCTTGTGAGTCTGGCATTTATACTGATATATCTGACGGTTGTACCCATGCTTACTATCATCCTGGATACGTTCACCGTCCATCAGTCGGAACTTATGAGAGTGAAAGGATCAAAAGTGGGCGACCTCACCCTCTACCACTGGGGAAAGGTGCTTTTTTCATCTTCAAGTAAAAAAATCTTTTATGACCCCTTCCGGAATACCATGATTGTTTCACTGGGAACCTGTGTTATCGCAATCAGCATCGGCGGCGTTGTTGCCTGGTTGGTTACCAGAACAAACATACGGTATAAGGGAGTTATTTCCACACTGTTCATATTCCCCTACATTATGCCTTCATGGACTCTTGCCATGGCCTGGCTGAACTTTTTCAAAAACTCCCGAATTGGAGGTGCCCCCGGGATATTCACTGCAATTTTCGGTATTGAAACCGCAGACTGGTTTGCCTATGGAGCCTTTCCCATCATTGTAGTTCTGGGTCTGCACTATGCCCCGTTTGCCTTTATTCTTATCGGTGGAATACTGCGAAATATGGATGCCAACCTGGAGGAAGCAGCCCTGATACTGAAATCCGGACGATGGAAAATTATGAGAAAAATCACCATCCCCATCGTATTGCCAGCCATGCTCTCTACATTCCTTCTGGTGTTTTCCAGTGCCATGAGTGCATTTGCCGTTCCGGCATTTTTGGGAACATCCGTACGGTTCCAGGTATTGACCACTCAGATGTTCCGTACTCTGAATGGCCTGAATCCAGGTTACGGATATATTATGGCTCTGTTGATGATCGGAATTGGAGTATGTATTCTCGGAGTAAACCAGAAAATTATCGGTACCCGGAAATCTTTTACCACTATTACCGGAAAGAGTTCCAACATCACCTATATCAACCTGAGGGTTTTCACAATTCCGATATCCCTGATGTTGATATTGTTTATCGCAATGGTATGCATACTCCCGCTGCTCACTTTTGCCGTTGAGTCCTTCATTATGGAGCCGGGGAATTATTCATGGAGTAACTTTACAACCCTCTTCTGGATGGGGAAAGGCAATCCTCAAATTGCCAACGGGGAGCCAGGGATACTGAGGAATCCAACAATATTTCATGGTCTGTGGAACAGTGTTCGCCTGTCCCTCTCTGTTGCATTTATCGCCGGTTCTGTGGGGATATTAGCCGGTTATGCCATTGTTAAAAAGAAAGGAACCCGCCTGTCCTCCGTGGTGAATAATCTGACATTCTTTCCCTATCTGATGCCGAGTATGGCCTTCGGTGCCATCTACCTTTCCATGTTTGCCATGAAAAGGGGATTTATTCCCTCTCTTTATGGCAGCTTCGCACTACTGGTTCTCGTAGGTGCCGTAAAATATCTTCCTTTCGCATCCCGGGCAGGTGTCGGAGCCATGCATCAACTCAGTAATGAAATTGAAGAAGCTGGCACGATTCTGGGTATTGGCTGGACAAAAAGAATGCTTGGAATCATCATCCCTATTCAAAAGTCCAGCTTTATTTCAGGCTATCTACTTCCGTTTATTTCCAGCATGAGAGAACTTTCACTGTTCATTCTTTTGGTAACACCATCAACGAGGATACTCACAACCATGTTGTTTCAATATAACGAAAAAGGCTGGAACCAATATGCCAATGCCATCAACCTGCTGATTGTTCTTTTTGTTGTTGGCAGTAATCTCATCGTAAACCGGGTAACAGGTGCGTCAATCGACAAGGGTATAGGAGGGCAATAGGATGCCGGAGATTATTCTCAAAAATGTCACAAAACGGTTCGGCAAAGCCGTTGCTGTAAACAATCTTGATATTGTGCTTGAGGACAGGGAATTTGTCACCCTGCTGGGACCTTCAGGATGCGGTAAAACGACTACACTGCGGATGATTGCGGGTCTTGAGATTCCCAGTGAAGGAAAGATTTTCATTGATGGTAAATGTGTGTTTTCCTCTGAAGAAGGAATTGATATATCACCGGATAAAAGGGATGTCGGATTCCTCTTTCAGAATTACGCCTTGTGGCCTCATATGACTGTTTACAAGAATATTTCATTTGGCCTTGAAAATCTCAAATGGGCCAGGGAAAAAATAAAAAAACGCGTCGAAGAACTGTTGAACATGCTCCGTATCACCGAATATGGTGAACGATATCCTTCGGAACTATCGGGGGGGCAGCAACAACGGGTTGCCATTGCCAGAACACTGGCCACAGGTCCAAAAGTCTTGTTCATGGATGAACCCCTGAGTAATCTCGATGCGAAACTTCGGATGGAAATGAGAACTGAACTCAAACGGCTCCATGTGGAGACGGATTCAACTTTTGTCTATGTCACCCATGATCAGCTGGAGGCCATGACGCTATCAACAAAAATATGCCTGCTGGATAAAGGCCTTCTTCAGCAGTTTGCCCCTCCCCTTGAGGTGTATCACAATCCTTCCAACCATTTTGTTGCCGATTTTGTGGGAAGTCCCAATATAAATATCCTTGCAGTCAGGAGTAGTCATGTCAATCCTGACGGAATCACGCTGAGTACCGAAAACCTGAAATTCCTCTACACACCTGCTTCATCAAATGTCAGCATTCAGAACAATCAGGAATTGCTTTTAGGAATACGCCCGGAAGATATTGAAATTACCGACAAAGGTAATATCGAGGGTACAGTGTATTCTACCCTTCCTTCAGGTATGGAAACCATTGTTAAAATTGATGTTAATAGTACCCTTCTCACCTGCGTGGTTTTTGGAGGAGTCGATTTTGAAATGGGCAAAGAGGTGAAAATTGCCTTTACGTCGGCAAACAATATTCTTTTTGATAAAAATAGTGAACTCAATATCGCATCAGGACGGCTGATGTAGAAAACTGAAAAAAAATTGTTATTTCCAATGGAGTCGGTATCAACGAGCATGGAACCCGTCAACAGCACCTTTGCACTCTCCGGGTGCCAGGACTTTTCATCGAACAATAAATCGCAGTTTCTCCCGGGAAACTGTTATGTTTTGTATGGAGTACGCAGCAGTGATACAAGACCAACAGCCCATTGTGATATTTGGAGATAACAGAGAACAAGACACATGGAGAAAAAAGATGCATTTGCATTCAATGTATCCTGCGGGTTTTACATACCTTATGACTGTTATAATCCTTTTTGTTGCAACCCGAAAAACTCAATCTGTAAAAGACAGAACAACAGTACTTCTCATCATTAATCCTGAAACAGGATGTCTGAAAAAACTGGTCTTGAGTCAACGTCACTTTCAGGATTTGAAGGTTGGACGGGATCGGATAAACCTTAACAATTCAATCCTGCCGGTATCTGCCGGAAAGTTGTTGCAGTATGTAATCCTCTTGAAGCATGAAAGGAGGTTACAACTGAAGTCCTTGTTTCGGAATTCAGAAGAGCCCTTACCGGATTTTCTGGCTGGTATCGACAGCTCAACCAGAATCTTTACGGCAATGCCGACAATTCCCCCCCGTGGAGGTCAATGCAAATCAGACTTTCAGAAGAAAAAAAAATCACACGCTGAAAATAAAAGATCGGTATTCGCAGTCAGATTACCTCAAGAGAATCATGCCAGCAATGAAGGGTAGTTATTCATTTTCAGATGAGATTATAAAATCATGTGATATCAGAGGCATTGTCGGAGACAATCTCGATCCTGAAGATGCTTATTATATCGGCCTCTCCTTTGGGAGTATCCTTCGAAAGAGAGGAAAAAAAAACTGTGCTGTTGGCAGAGATGGCAGACATTCGTCCAACAGTCTGTTTGTGGAAACCGTCAGGGGGTTGACCGGGTCGGGAATCGATGTGTTGAACCTGGGTCTGGTACCAACCCCCCTGGTTTATTTCTCTGTCGGCCAGAAGTCGGTGGATGCGGGTATCATGATAACAGCAAGTCATAACCCTCCCGAATACAATGGTTTCAAGTTTCTTACCGATGAGGGGCCCTTCCATGAAGAAGACATTCTTCAGCTTGCTGCAACCAGCAAGAACGGTGTCTACAGCTCCGGAAATGCGGCGATGCTCTCATTCGATGTGATTCCTTCTTATCTGGAATACATTAATGGTTTTCTTGATTCACAGGGGATTGAGAGGATGAAGGCGCTATCCATGGTTTGGGATCCTGGGCATGGAGCAACTGCGGCAATACTGGACGGGTTTCTGAAAAAGATTCCTGGAAAACATACGATTATTTGCGGTGAAGTGGACGGGGCGTTTCCAGTACACCACCCTGACCCAAATCTCCCGGAAAACATGAATCATCTGATCGACAGGGTTCTTGAAACAGGGGCCGATCTGGGGATTGCCTTCGACGGAGACGGTGACCGTATCGGTATCGTTGACAGTGAGGGGATACAGCTTTCCGGAGATGAAATCATGGTGCTCTTTGCCCGGGATTTCCTCAAATCCAATCCCGGCGCAACTGTAATGTCTGAAGTAAAGGCCAGCCAGTTTTTTTATGATGAGGTGGCAGCCCTGGGTGGCAGCCCTTTGATGTGGCGTGTAGGGCACACTCATCAGAAAGTGAAAATGCGTTCAGACGGAATCGGTTTGGCTGGAGAAACCAGTGGCCATTTTTTCTTTGCGGAAAACAATGCTTATGACGATGGACTTTTTTCAGCTGTAAAGCTGCTCAATATCATTGCCACCTCCGGAGAAAGTCTGGCACAAGTCAGAAGATTATTTCCAAAATACCACGACAGCGGTGAAATCCGAATCAGGATGGAGGCCAGGGAACGGAAGCGTATACTCTCGGAAATGAGTGCCCTTATGGTCCAAAACAATCGTGATTTTATCAACATTGATGGAATCAGAACTCCGTATCAGGATGGATTTTGGATGATCCGGGGCTCCAACACCCAGCCTCATCTTACCGCACGCTGTGAAGCACTCAGCAAGGAAGGTCTGGAAAATTGCCTGAAGGATCTGCGAGAAAATCTCGGCTTGTGCGGATATGAAGGGAAAGAGCTGCAAGAATTGAAGACGATAAAATGAAACTGTGATGCAGGGAACATATCAACAAGCCATTCAGCCTGAAGATCTGGAAAATATACTGATACCTGTGCCCGCATAAGAATCGATTTTTCCGCCGGGAATCCCTCGCTCAGACCCCATCGTTCCGTGGTGAGATCAGGATAACAGATTGTCTTGTCAGGGTTTGCTCAAAAGTCCTTACCCGATTATTTGATGTCTGTAGTGGCTCTAAAATGAACAAAAGAAAGATTCCCCGAACCGGCAATAAAAACCAGCACTTATTGGCTGAATGGGAATGCTGTTTCCTGTACTGTAAGTGCATGATCGAAAATCTTTCAGTATGTAAAAAAATATATTTGACCCCGGATAATACTGCGGCAGAGCGAAGTATCAAGCCCTTTGTGACAAGCCCCGAAAAAACTGGCCGGGGAAATTGACGGTTACGATTCCCCTCCATAAAATCAAATCCTGATGCACGGGACATAACGGAAAACCGTCAAAACCCTTGCGGTCCCTTTTCGTGAAAGCACCAATGGACTGGATTCAACGGGGGAAAACAGATTCCAGACTCTTTTCAGAGAGAGAATTATAAAATCAGGTGTACTGGAATCAACAATCAGTGTTTCAGAAAACCCGGCAGTATCCCTGGTTCGAATCCGGATTCCGGCGGCCTGTTTTGCCATCACAGAGAATACCACTTGTTATTGTCGATGATGCTGTGACCCTCAGGAGAAAATGATATGGAACATCATATAGATATTTCCCATGCCCGGGGATAACAATCATCCCGCATCATGATTCCTGGCAAAGCCGCCAATCATCTGGAACCTCCCGTGCCTCCTCCATGACATACAACAGCAGTGACGATCAAAAGATCATCACTGCTGTTACCATTTTCCAGACACCAATGGGTATGTTCATCGCACCTTACTTGATCAAAGATGCCAAAAGAAAAGCCTTTAACTTATTGATGGTCCCATTTTGCGTAAAGTGTCACATCTCTATCCGGCATTATATACTGGGGCAACCCTGGCGCATAAACAGACCCACTTCCTTTTTCTTCAGTCCAGCCTGCAAATACATCTCCAACTACAGGAGTGGTCATCGTACCTTGTTGCGGTAGAACAGCCCTTGTCCCTTGTACCACAGTGACGGAACCCGGAGGAGTACCCCCGCCACCGCTCAGATCAAACGTGATCGTCCACTCATTCAATTTCCACTGGGCGTAGAAGATTACTGCGTCGGACCCCATGGAATACGGGGCATTGGCGGTATAGGTGGTACCCGTTCCGTCGGCTTTGGTATTCCAGCCAGAGAATGTGTATCCCGCCCTGTTCAGCGTTCCCGCATCCTTGAGTATCACCGAAGCACCTGCGACGTATTGTTGGAGATCTGTCGGTGCAGTGCCTCCATCGTATGCGGTGCCGTTATACGTCACCGCATACGATGGAACCAGGTCCCACTGGGCGTAGAAGGTTTCTGCTTCGGACCCCATGGAATACGTGGCATTGGCGGTATAGGCGGTACCCGTTCCATCTGGTTTGGTATTCCAGCCAGAAAAAATATATCCGCTTCGTCTCATCTCTCCAGCCGGAGCAAGTATCACGGAAACACCTGCGACGTATTTTGTGTTATCAGTCGGAGCGATCCCCCCATCGGAACCATTTCCGTTGTAATGAACACCAATTCCCGTCCATTTTGCATAGAAGGTAACATCTGATGCCCCCATGTGATAGGTGGCTTTGGCCAAATAGAAATTTCCCTTTCCATCCGCTTTGGTATTCCAGCCGGCAAAGGTGTGGTTCGTCTTTTTCAGCGTTTCGGCGTTTTTGAGCGTCAGGGTATCACCCTGGGCGTATTTTTGGGAATCTACTGGTACAACACCTCCATCAGAACCGTTGCCATTGTAGGTGACAGTCAATGACGAACCAGTGTCCAATGAACATCCCAAAAGAACAAGCATCGTTAATCCCGCAGCGCCAAACAGCATACGGATACTACCAGCCTTGTTATCACTGATTTTGCGGTCCCTGTTCATGATGATACCTCATATCAAGTTTTTCTATTCCATAGAATATAACCCACATCCTGAAAAAAATAAATCTTTAACGCTGGATTTTATCATTTTGACTTCATATTTTGCTGATATCAAAGCGTTTTCCTGACATGCCCACCATTCTCCGGGACAGTATGCCACAAGCCGAACGGCACAAAACCATTGCCACATGCCCGTTCGGGGGATAATCGATCAGGGCAGAATACGTCCAGGGGATCCATTCATGTACGTTAATCTACAGAGGGAAAGCCTTTAATGCCCGCAAGAAATCCTTCAATATCATCCTGCGAAAGTTCATAATCCCCAAGCTCACCGGCAAAATACGCCTGATACCCTTTGAGGTCCATGAGACCATGCCCCGACAGATTGAAGATTATCACCTTTTCCTTACCCTCTTCTTTGGCTTTTTTTGCTTCCTGGATGGCAGCGGCAACGGCGTGACTTGTTTCCGGCGCAATAATCAAGCCTTCGGTCCTTGCAAAGGTTATCGCAGCTTCATAGCACTCCAGCTGATGTATGGCCCGGGGAGTCATCAATCCCAGATTAACCGCAGCGGAAACCAGAGGTGACATGCCATGATACCGAAGTCCCCCGGCATGGATGGGAGAAGGAATGAAATCATGGCCCAGTGTGTACATCGCCATCAAGGGTGTCATGCCTGATTTATCGCCAATATCGTACGCATAGTCACCCCTGGTAATTGAGGGGCAACTATAGGGCTCAACCGGAATGATTTCGATTTCGGAACCAGCAATCTTGTCTGCTGCAAAAGGAAACGCCAATCCGGCAAAATTGCTTCCGCCGCCAACACAGCCAATCACAACATCTGCTTGCTTCTCTCCAAATCTGGCCAACTGTACTTTAGCCTCCTGACCGATCACTGTCTGGTGAAGCATTACATGGTTCAGAACGCTGCCCAATGCGTATTTTGTTTCTCCGGAAGCATCGGAAACGGCCGCTTCGACAGCTTCGGAAATTGCAATGCCAAGAGATCCTGGGGTATCGGGCATTTCTTCCAGTATCTTCCGGCCAATTTCCGTGGTATTCGAGGGGCTGGAAATACATTCGGCCCCCCAGGTTTGCATCATAACCTTGCGGTAGGGTTTCTGATCGAAACTGACCCGAACCATATACACCTTGCAGTCAAGCCCAACCTGGGATGACGCAAAAGCAAGGGCACTGCCCCACTGACCTGCACCAGTCTCGGTGATCAGATGTTTTGTGCCCGCCTGTTTGTTGTACCATGCCTGGGCAACGGCGGAATTCGGTTTATGGCTTCCCGCCGGACTTACTGACTCATTCTTATAATAAATCCGGGCAGGTGTACCCAACGTCTTCTCCAACCCCCTGGCTCGATGAAGAGGGCTGGGACGCCATTTCATCAGTATTTCCCTGATCCCGTCAGGAATATCAATCCAGCGTTGGGTGCTCATTTCCTGTTCAATGATGCTCATTGGAAAAATCGATGCCATCAAATCAGGTGTAACAGGCTTTCCGTCAGGGCCAAGATAAGGCTTGGGCGGCCGGGGAAGATCGGCAGCGAGATTGTACCACTGCCTGGGCATTTCATCGGGATTGAGAACAACTTTTGACGTCATATACGAACTCCTTTTTCTGTACTGCACCGGAAAGTGCAGTCATGTCGTTTCTTCGTAAAGAAACATTATGATATATTCCAGGATCACGTCAACAAAAAAATGAAAAAAAATGAAAAAAATACACTTCCCCGCAAGTTCCTGAATACACAATGGCACAATGACCGTCCAGATGATTTACCCCGCCGGAACATTGACGGAATCAGAGCCATCGAATTTGTATCAAAAAAAGCAAGTACAAAAGATCTTCCGAATCAAGAATACAAATCTATTGCTTGCCTTTCCCGGATGCTTTTTTGATCACCCCGGACTTTTGAGGACGTATCGTCAGATCTGTGATTACCCCATCGGACTGCAGAACTGTGTCAACAGCCCGGGCAATATCTTCCGGGCAGAGGTGGCAGGAACTGTCATCTGAAGGGCGAAATGTTAAGGCATCAAAAAAAGCGGTATTCGTCATATCAGGGTTAATGGAAGACACTCTCACACCGGATTTGCGAACTTCCTCGAACAAAGCGAGAGAAAAGTCTCTTAATCCCGATTTTGTTGCCGTATACAGTGCTGAAAATTTTGAATGACGTGTTGCTTCAATAGAGCTGATATTAATAATATGTCCCTTGTTTTTTTTAAGTGACCTCAAGCATAATCCGGCAAGAATGATGGGTGCTGCAAGATTTACATCAATCATACGCCGAATCTTCTCTGGTGCTATTTCTTCATGGGGTTGAAAAATACCAAATCCGGCACAGTTGACAAGTGCATGGACCTCGATGGATTCCAGAATTCCCTTTATTTCTTTTTCGAGAATAACCATTTCTTCCAATCGACTTTGTACCGACAGGATACAGTGCCCTTTTTTTTCCAAATGGCGTGAAATGGCACTCCCAATGCCTCCTGTGCTACCGGTAAGAATAATATTCATGTATCTTCTCCTTGTATTTTTCGATCATACTGGTTTCAAACGCATCATTGTCCGGATACTCATATCCGAAGACATCACGCCACAGTCCGGCATCTTCCATACACATATAAAAGAACACATAATCATGCCACGCTGAAAATGATTCATACAAAAAGCGAAACATTTCCCTTTTCACATTAACGGGATAGGAATATTTTCCGCCACTGTCCTCAAGGGGCATCTGAAGAATTTTGCTTTTGATCTTTCGTTCCCGAATTTTCCTGATAACAGACCGGGTAAAGGTGAGAGTACCCAGAGAAATCAGCACGACATTTTCATGACTGAAACGATTCAGAATTGTGTGACAAAGAGATGCATAATCCATTCTCCATGTATCGTAGTAAACCATGGGATGAAAATGAAAACCAATCAGATGCCCTTTTTTTACCATCCTGTCTGCGGCATCCAGCCTCTGTGTGAGTGATGCCGTGTAATGCTCTTCATTTTCAATGATGATCTGTGGATTCAACGACCAGGTAATCAGAACGTTATCGGGCACTTCACGGTTCAGAAGATATGCGATATTGTCTGATTTCGTTTTGAGTTCCAGTATCACATTGGGATGTTCTGTTGCAAAATCAAGCAGTGCTTCAAGAACCCCGGCCCTGTTTCCCCACATCAGAGAGTCGGACGACTGACCAGTTCCTATATGATACGTGCGCCGGGGATCAATCTTTATGGACTTGATTTTCCGGATGAAATTGTCATCAAACCCAATTGAATTATCTTCATAAAAATAACGTATTGAGCAATAGCTGCAATCATATCCACAGCCTTCTACAGCGTCCAGGGTGAGCAGATTGCAGCACCTTGTCTTTTCAGAGGCAACCGGACATCTGCCAAACCCGGGAGCATGTCTGCTTGTACGATGAAATGTTTTCCCTCCGGTAGCAGGAAGATTGGAATGCCCTTTGAAATTGATATAGCCCTTGGGGGTGTTTTTTAACATCGTCCATTGATCTTTCACAAATTCATACGCTTCCTTTCCTGAATTGAACTCCTGGTCAAGGTACAATCCCACCCCGGACTCGTTCCACATGTTGAAATCCAGAGCCATTTCAATAATCTGCTTGAGTTCCTGATGCGTGAATCTGTATTTACGTGCTGATTCCTCAATAATCATACAATCTTCGGTATCCAGGTTTTCGTATGCTGTTTGACTAAAAACCGATTTCATTTTTTCCGTATAGCAATCAATGATGGACTCCCAGGCTGGTATGGAATGAGCAACAATCCGGCTGATATCCTGAGCCTTTAAAATGGTGTCATCCAGATGATCAGAAACAATTTTCAAAACGTACAGACTCTCTTCAGGTATGTGACTTTTCAACGTTTCAAGAAAATATGCCGCTTCCATATCGACAAGATACGGATTGTCAGAATCAGAACTCGTTACAGGCGTGTCAACTGTTTTCAGGGGGAGCACAGGGAGTCCCATTAATCTGCCATGAGTTTGATACAGTGCACCAACAGGGATATCCTTTATATTGCAACCAGCAGTTCCCACATTCAACGCTGTTTCAAAACAACCCGGATGATGAAGACCATTGATACAATACAACGCCTCTTTCGTATTTTTCTTCCCTACACCTGAAACCACAAGAAGAATACGTCCTCCCCGGAAAATTCTGAACGGATGGGTTTCACACTGCCGGAGTTTGAAATGAACGATTATGGGCTTTGCTTCATTCAGCAAGGCTGCATGAATTAAAAAAACGGGCTGATTTTTCATCATACGTAACTCCTGCAGGAAAACATTTTCAATGTACCATACAGGAAATTGTGTCAGGTATCATCTATTCACAAACGTAATACACACTATTGGACTCCGGGAGGAATGGCAGGATACTCCAGGGATTTCCTGTTCCTTGCCGCGATGGAGTAAACCGTTTTTTGTTATCCACGTTGCGCCACACAGGTAAGAGATTATCACAAACCTGTCTTGTTCTTTATCATATTTCTGCCAGGTTTCCACTTTAACTGACCGATACAGGAGTTGAAATGATTGAATATATTATCCCTGGGAATATAGATGATCGAATTCTCAAGAGAGCTGCAAATTTACTTGGAAACGGAGGATTAATCGCTCACCCCACTGATACAAGCTGGCACATCAGCTGTGCCTCGTCGTCCAGCTCAGGACTGACGAAGCTCAAGACTCTCAAAAATGGCACCCAGGGATATCTATTAACCCTCATCGCATTAAACATATCCCAAATCTCTCATCTTGCTGATATTTCAACCCCTCAGTACAAACTGATGCACCGACTGACACCAGGTCCGTACGTTTTTATTCTGAAGGCATTAAAACCATTGAATAAATTAATGCACATCAAACGCCATGAGGTTGGAATCCGGATTCCGGGAGATCCCGTATCAAGGGCAATTCTCGGTTCTCTTGAAGAACCCATGTTTTCCACAACCGCCGCCCACACAATGGATGCCCCAGGTTGGTGGAACGCTGATTTTGCCGATGCCAATTTTTTTGAAATGGGCTGGGAACTGGAAGGCATCAAGGGACTTGACATGATTCTCGACAGTGGCGAGGCTCTCTCAAAAAATCTGACAACAGTGCTGAATCTGACAGAAGAAAAAATCAGGATTATCCGTGAAGGTCTGGGTAAATATACCGAATAACCAGAACGTGCCTGTATCCCTCCGAAAACTGGATCAAGAATGCAGGAAACTCATGAATCATCAGATTTCCCAAGATACTTTTCAAGTATCCTGTCGAAATTCCCATGATCCTTTTTCGCTTCCTGCTCCAGATCATCTTGCAGCTTTCTCAGTTGGGCATCGCCCAGCTTGTCAAGCGTTTCCTTACCCCAGCGTTTAAGGGAACGTCGTAATTCAGAATCGTTGAATGTGTCACCCGAATTATGCAATATTTTTTCTGCAATATCTCCAATGCTGTGTGCGGTGTTTTCATCAAGGCTGACTCCGGTGGATTTTTCAATGGCAGCGAATGTCTTTTCCCGGCGTTCAGGATTTGAAAAAATTGAATATCCGACAATCGCGACAACAATCAGAATGACAAAAAATTTCATTTTACCCATCATATCCTCCTTCTCATGCCTGTCTGCAGAGCGACACTTTTTGTGAAGATCAGTTTTCCAGAGCCATGAGATACGTTGCACTGCGTTGAGCCGTATCTTCCATCTCCTCCAGCAGGGCTTTTTCTTTCAGAATAATCGCTTCCGGTGCTCTGGAAACAAAATTCTCATTGGAAAGCTTTTTCTTTTTTGCTTCAATCAGTTTCATTATTCTGTCCATGGATTTCCGAAATTTCCGAACGGCATCATCCACATCAATAAGATCCTTGATAAACACATGAGCGGTAAAACCCCGGCCAACAACGGCCAGGGAACCCTTGAGACTTTCACCATCTTCCAGCACAGCAAAATCGTTGGAACGCACCAGCGCGGATGCTATCCCTTGCGTTTCCAGAAAACCAGCTGTCTTTCCGGTGAGCTTCACCCTTATTTTAACCTGTTTCGGGGGAGGTACGGTAAACTCACTCCGCAGGGTGCGTATTCCCGTTACAAGTTCTTTCATCATCCCGAAAGTGACCTCGGCATCAACGTCCTTAAGGGAAACATTGACTTCGGGATACGATGTAATGAGAAGAAGGTCCTTCTCTCCAGGTAACCTGCCCCATATTTCCTCGGTGATAAAGGGTAAAAAGGGGTGCAGGAGTTTTAATGATTCCTTCAGAACGTGCAGGAGCATGGAAGCCGTACGGTTTTTTTCATCGTTGTCGTTCCCATACAGGCTGATTTTGGAGGCTTCCACATACCAGTCACAGTAGTCGTTCCAGAAATATTCGTACACCGCATGGGCCATGTCATCAAAACGGTAGGAGACCATGGCTGCGTCAACAGCTTTAACCGCCTCATTCAGCCGATGGAGTATCCAGCGATCGGCAATATTCCAGGGGGTGGTTTCCTGACTCGTTGGAGAGGCAGTCTGCTGCTCTCCTGTATTCATCAGTATAAAACGGGCAGCATTCCAAACTTTGTTGGCAAATCTGGAACCAAGTTTCATGGTATCCATTTCCATGGGAATATCCTCGCCCTGGGCCGAAAGATAGATCAGGGTGAACCGCATGGCATCCGCTCCGTAGGTATCCACCACATCCAGAGGATCAATACCGTTTCCCAGACTCTTTGACATTTTGCGGCCCTTCCCGTCTCGTACAAGGCCAGTAATGTAAATATCTTTGAACGGCACCTTTCCCATGAACTCCAGACTCGCCATGATCATCCGGGCAACCCAAAAGAAAATGATGTCATAACCGGTAACCAGAGTCGTGGTTGGGAAGAATGCTCTCAGGTCTTGCGTTTTCCCGGATGTTGCCGGCCATCCCAGAGCTGAAAAGGGCCAGAGCCAGGCGGAGAACCAGGTATCCAGGACATCGGAGTCTTGTTCCAGCTCCGACGATCCGCATTCTGCACAGGTTTCCGGATGCTCGCGAAGGACATGGATTTCCCCGCAGGCATGGCATGTCCAGGCAGGAATCTGATGCCCCCACCAAATCTGACGACTGACACACCAGTCCCGGATATTCTCCAGCCAGTGGCGGTAGGTGTTCGACCATTTCTTCGGATAGAACACGACATCTCCTCTCTTCCATGCTTCAAGGGCCTTCTTTGCAAGAGGAGCCATCCGGACAAACCACTGATCCGAGAGGAAGGGTTCCACCACGGTGGAACAGCGGTAACAATGACCCACTTGATGGAAGTACTCCGTGTACTTTCCAAGACTACCATCGGTTTTCAGACGTTTCACAGTGAGTTTTCGGGCTTCTTTTGCCTTGAGTCCCCGGAGGAACTCCGGGGTGGAGGCATTCATGGTGCCGTCGCTGTTCATGACGCTGATTCTCTCAAGATGATGCCGGTTGCCTGTTTCAAAATCGTTGGGATCGTGAGCCGGAGTGATCTTCAGGCAGCCGGTACCAAATTCCTTCTCCACACAGGTATCGGCGATTACGGGGATTTCCCGGCCGATGATGGGCACTCTGACAGTCTTTCCAATCACATCCTTGTATCGGCTGTCCTCAGGATGAACCGCCAGGGCCGTATCCCCGAATATGGTTTCAGGCCTGGTGGTGGCCACCGTGAGATGTCCCTTTCCGTCGCAAAGCTGATAGTCAATTTCCCAAAGACCTCCCTGACTTTCCGCATGGTCCACCTCGTCATCTGCCAGGGCGGTGTCACAGGAAGGACACCAGTTCACCAGATACTCGCCCTTGTAAACAAGATTGCGCTCGTACAGGGAAACAAACACTTCCCGCACCGCTTTGGAGCAACCCTCATCCATGGTAAAACGCTCCCGGCTCCAATCGCAGGAAGCACCTGTTTTTTCCAGCTGCCTGGTAATAACGGCATGGTGTTTGTCCTTCACCTTCCAGGTTTCCTCCAGAAATCTCTCCCGGCCCAGGTTATGGCGGCTCAGTCCCTTTTCCTTGAGACGACGCTCCACCACGTGCTGGGTGGCAATTCCCGCATGATCGGTACCTGGAACCCAGAGTGCAGGCCGACCTTTCATTCGCCAGTAACGAACCAAAAAATCCTGCAGGCTACTGTTGAGCCCGTGTCCCATGTGTAAAACTCCGGTAACGTTTGGTGGCGGTATGACAATAACAAATGGATCTTTTCCATTTGCATCGTCCCGAGGTTTAAAATATCCGCTGTCTTTCCACATCGCGTAGATGCGATCTTCAAAATTTTTGGGATTATAGGCCTTGGGTAGTTCGATTGCCTTCATGATTCTGTTCTCCGCAGGATTCAAGTACCCCACATGATAGCGAAGGAATGTCCGGGATTCAACGCAGAAGATCATAAAAAAATATTCTGGACCATCCTGACCGTAATCTGATTGTAATCCGGGTTTCACAAGGATTATCCTGTCCTGGGGACACACATGGACAGCGAAGCAATCAAAAATGATATACGTGATAAAATCTCAATTTCCTGTAGCCGATCCAGTGGTCCTGGAGGACAAAACGTCAATAAAAGAGATACGAAAGTTACCATGCATCTGAATATTGAAAGTCTGAAACATGTAAACAAGGCCGGTATTGCCAGAATTAAACGCCGCCTTTCCTCCCGGATTAACAGTGAAGGCTGTCTTGTTATCCATGCTGACGGTGAACGTAGCCAGGCACGCAACAGGGAAGATGCTTTTGAACGTATGGAAAATCTGATATTCCATGCCCTCAGACCGGATCCAGAGCCACGCAAAAAAACACTGCCCGGAAGGGCGGCACGGGAACGGCGGATTGTGGGGAAAAAGAAACGGAGCAGAATAAAAAAAGAACGGGGAAAAGTGTCATTAACCACCAATGAATGATCGTAATCGGTACGAATGATTCTGAAGCCCTTCATCAAATGCCCATGGCAGAACAAGCTCTCGTACCCGGGTTCCCATGTTCCTTCAATCCGGAATTTCTCCGGTATTCATCTGATGCCAGATCGGGACGACACATCCAGTTGGTGCAGCATGTTCTTCCGGCCCGAAAGGATCAAGGAATGTGCTCCGACTTGCTGTATGGACAATATTGTAAAACCATGATGTTTAGCAGCAAACAATAACGGAATATCAGATCATTCCGATCCTCTGTAAATAAACCATGCGACACCGAGGGAATGCTTGCAAAAAGGCACTTGAAAGGATTTTGAGAGTTTTTGATTCTTTTCCATCCACAATTTTTCAATCAATGCGTTTTTTACTCCCACCCAGGATTTTCAAATCAGGTTCTCCGTGCTATTCTATGCACATGGATATTCTTGAAGTAATCCGGAACCGCTCAACTGCACAGTCGTTTGATGGCGGAAAAATCGGTCCTCAGGTGATTGATCGAATACTTGAAGCCGGACGTCTTTCCCCATCTGCCAAGAACAGGCAGGCCTGGCGTTTTATCGCAGTCTGCCAGGATAATGTCAAACGAGTACTTGCAGATGCCTGCTATGGAGATTCACGTGTCATTGATGCCGGATGCGTGATTGCAGCATGCACAACAAATATCAAATACGTGATGCCGAATGGTCAACTGAGTTATCCTCTGGATCTGGCTTTTGCCGTTTCCTTCATGATGCTCCAGGCCGAACATGAGGGTTTGGGTACTTCACTTTTGGCAACTTATGATGAAAAGAATGTGAAAGATTTGTTGACAGTCCCCCACGAAATGAGGGTTGTCATGCTCCTCGCTATTGGAAATACTTCAAAAAAACAAAAATACAGGGACAGGCTCCCTAATGAACGCATAATCAGTTACGATCATTGGTAGTCACTGAACTTAACAATAAGGATTCGGCTCATTTATGGTTTCCAGCAAGAAACCCATTATAAATTTAACACCGCATGTCATGCTTACCGATGAAGGAGTGGGATTCTTTATGGAGAAGGGCTATAAACTCAGCAAGCTCCCCATGGCCAATGGAGCTGAACAGTATGGGGTTAAACTGGCTAAAATTTTCCCAAAAGCATTTCAGCATATGCTCAGAATTGGTTACCTTTCACGGCTTGAAATCGTCCGGCCTGAATTTACCTCTGTACGGTCAGATTTGATGGATTTGTCCAAGTTGATTGTTTTTGGCTTCCTGTACAAACAATTTGATCAGGTGCTTTTCGATATTCTCATCGAATCATCAATGATCAAAGACTGGAACAGGGCCAACCCCGGCAACAGCATTGATGAACAGACAAAAATAAATGAAACCTTCCTTAACAACAATCTATCAGAGAATCGAGATCAGTTAAAATCCATCCGGAAAGTAATTTTATCCCCTCTTCTGGAGGATATTGCTTCCGATACATCCCTTCAGGCTGATGAAAAGAATATCATGATTTTTTTGGCAGATCGTTATCTGGATCATGTCAGGCCGTTTATATGGTTTATACTAACAAGATTCAGCTCCAATGTTGAGCATAAGGAATTGATTCTGAAGACAAAAAAACATTTGGAACTGTACATACGTCGTTCCCGCATCGCTGATTATCTTACCCTGCTTTTAATGGAACTTGCCCTGAGCGCCGAAACCTTGAACATGATCTCCTTTGCAGAACGCACATACGGGGAAAAAACTGATGCCAGCGTGCTCATTTTTGATCCGGTAAAGAGAGAATCCCTGACAAAAGCGATGGAAAAAACCAATGCCAATCTTACTATTGCATGGCGAATCGGTAATCCCAGTTCTGTATCGATCGGTACAACGAACAAAATGGAACTGATCATATATAATCATGAGGCTGAATATCATGAATTGAAAGAGAAAGTCGAAGAGAAGATGAAAACCGGATCCGAAATATCTCTGGGGCAGTTTTACAAAAGCACTTCTGTTGGTAATGCCGAGATGGGTTTATTGTATCTCGGCTATCTTCAGGAAGAATGCGATAAAGTAGGATTGAGATTTACCTCCCGGGTAGGAGGAAACCGGACAGATGTTCCCTCCATTACACTGGCTATCCAGTTCTGATTTTTCTGGATATAAAAACACCATTTTCCCGATCTTTCTCTGCTTCATTCCAACTGAGTATTCTGCCGTTCATGGCTATCCATGTTCCATTTCCCAGTATACTGGTGGCCATTACAGCCGACCCGAGGTTAAACAGGGCATCAGAATGGCTGATCGAAAAGGGAACCATCGCACCTGTGAGTACAATGCATTTTGGAATACATTTCTCCCCGATAAATCGAGCAGTCCCGGCCATTGTATCGGTCCCGTGAACAATCACAATTTGATTTTCGACAGAATGACAGCATGCCGAATAAATTGCTTCTCGTTGCTGATTCCCCATTTCAAGACTGTCTATCAATGACACAATTTCCAGCACCGGAGTCCGGAAGAGTCGAACTGTTTTGAGAATGACAGAGAGATGAGAGCCTTCAAACGTCAGCTTTCCTTCTATGGGATCGTAGTGCTTGTCAAAAGTTCCACCTGTGGCAATAATCCGAATCGACATAAGCCCATTATAGTGTAAACGGGACAGGTATGCCGACTTTGAAACCTCCCCGGGAATTCCGAAAGCCTTTGACGGAATCCTGACTCCCGCAGCAGAAACCTGTGCGGTGCATCACTGCATCGGTATTCCTGCCGTAACCACATCTTCTGCCAAGGGAAATAAACACGGTCTGTACTATGGCATTCCCCAGAAAACAATGGATTCCGGAGACACATAAAGTTGAATGGTACAGCCTGACTGAACGTTGTTATCCGGGGCAAGTCCAGACATTGCTAGTGGTTAACAGGCTGTTTCAAGCAATCAAAAAGGTTCTCCAGTGACATTGGTTTGTAAAACAAGTATCCCTGAATCAGATGACAACCATGTTTCTTGAGGAATGCGAGCTGAGCCTCATTCTCCACACCTTCTGCAACCACCTGGCAACCCAGGGTCTTCGCCATATTGATAATGGTTTCACTGATAGCCACATCATTTTTATTCCCAGGAATATCTGTAATAAACAACCTGTCAATCTTGAGTTCCTTCAAGGGGAATTTTTTCAAATGACCCAGGGAAGAATGGCCAGTTCCGAAGTCATCCATTGAGAAATTAATTCCAATTGCATTGAATCGTTTCATAATTTCTATAGCCTCCTCTACGTCGTCCAGAGGTGCACTTTCTGTAATTTCCAGAAACAATTTTGATCGGCGAATGTCGAATTCTGAAGTCAGCGCTTCAATTGTGCTGAACAAATAATTATTCTTGAATTGTTTTGTGGAAATATTAATGGAAAAGGTAATCTCCGGGTATCCGGAAGCATGTACTTTTTTCATGTCTGAGAGGGCCTTGCGCAGAATCCAGTCTCCAAGTGGAATAATGAGATTTGTATCTTCTGCGATGGGAATAAATTCTCCGGGACTAATCATTACACCGTTCAAATCCCACCGGATTAACGCTTCAACACCTTTAATAATCTTTTTTTCGGCATCAACTTTCGGCTGGTATACCATGGAAAACGACGAGAAATCCTTCACCGCCTGATGAAGACTGTTGATGAGATATAATTTCTGGTGGAACACTTCTTCCAGTTCTTTATGAAACGAATAGACCTGTCTTCCCCCTTCATTTTTGGCCTTGTTGAGAGCAAGATCAGCACTCTTCTCCATGGCAATGGCATTCCTTCCATCATCGGGGAATATTGCCAGTCCAATACTGATTGAAGTGAAAATATCTTCATCAAGAACAGAAAAAGCTGTCTTGAACAAATCAATCAGGCGATTTGAGAAAACCAGGGCCTCCTGAATACTGCTCAATTGATTCAGTATAATCACAAATTCATCTCCACCGTCACGGGCGAACGTATCGCTACACCTGCATATTGCATTGATACGTTCTGTAATCTGGCAGAGGAGTTCATCCCCAAACAGGTGTCCATAGGCATTATTGATGTGCTTGAAATTGTCAATACCAATGCGGAGAAGAGCCAGTTTGTCCCCGGTTCTCATGGATGTCTGAATTGAAACATTGAGCCTGTCATAAAATAAACGTCGGTTCGGTAATTTTGTTAAAGGATCATGCAGAGATAGAAATTCCAACTGTTCTTCATTCTTTTTCCACCCTGATAAATCATGAAAAACTGACATATAATTGATGGTTTCTCCAGTTTTGTTTTTGACCGCCGAAATCGACAGCCATGCGAGGTAAACACTCCCGTTTTTTCTTCGATTCCAGATATCACCGCACCATCGTCCGGTAGTTGTCAGATCTTTCCACATCTTCCTGTAGAACTCTTTATTGTGACGGTTAGACTTCAGTATCCTGGGATTTTTCCCGCACACCTCTTCAAAAGAATAACCAGTTATTTCGGAAAAAACCTTGTTCACTCTTTGAATCTTGCCTTCAGGATCGGTGATTGCAATTCCTTCAAAGGAACTGACAATAGCAATTTCAGAAAGAATCAGTTGTTCTTCATTGTGTTGTTTCTCTGAAATATCCTGATCTACACCCCAGTATCCTGCAAAAATGCCTTTTGCATCAAAAACCGGCATACCGCTTGATTCTATCTGAACCTGAACACCATTTTTATGAGAATAGATTTTTTCAATGTTTTTAAATGACGTTCCATTTTGAACACAATGGAAGATCTGCTCCCCTGCATGTGTTCTTGTCTTGTCAAGAATATAGTAAAACGGTGTGGTACCCAGCATTTCATCCGAGGAGTATCCCAGAACATTCTCCACGCTTGAACTTACATATGTATACCGGGCCTGCAGGTCAATTTCCCAAACAAATGCATTGATTGATTCCAGCATGGATCCTAACAGTTCAACATTTCTTCCGTTGCTTTTTCCACTGGCAATGTGTTCATCAGGAGTATCTGGTAGAATTGTGTAGATAATTACGACAGGTTTGGAGGAAACGACTGTTAGAATCACTTCCCCAGGGACGAGAGAGCCATCGAATCTCAGGTATGTCCACGTAAACCTGACACTCCCATGAACAAGAGCAATATCTATCAAACGATGCTCTTTTATAGAAGACTCAACACCATCTTCCTGAAAATCCGGAGAAAGACAGGAAGGTGTTGTGTTAAGCAATCGGCTTTTTTCAGGGTATCCAAACAGCTTGACTGCCGTGTTATTGACATCAATGAATTGCTGATTTTCCAGAATCAGTATTGCCTCCCGGGATTTATTGAATATCTGCTGATAAGAGTCCAGTCGCACAAGCTTTTTGTGATTATCCCGGTGCTGTGCCTTTATTCTGGAAGTTAAACAAACAATGTTTTTTTTCAGTTTATTATTCGTAGAAATCAGACGGGCATTGCGATCTACCATTAGTTAAATAATATGTATGTTTATTGAAAAATCAAGTAATAGAGTGCCATTCACAGTCCGTAAAGTTGTTATTAGCCTCGGGCGAAGTTAAACAAAAACATTTTTTGATATGAATTCCACACCTGAAAGCAAGAAAATGAACGATGTTTTTGCAAGCTGTCTCTTTCTGATCATATAACGACCAGGATCAGAATCATTGTGCAATGAGTGTTACAATGATCGTATCCACCTCTGTGTTCCCTGTTCAAATACATTTAAAACCGAATCATCTCTGTCCTTCTGCAATGTCTGGTACAGCGTCACGTTATACACGGAACACCATTATTATATCTATCTCAAGCGGAAAACCACTTCACTCAGGAACACCGTTCTTCCTTTTGCCCGGGAGTATGATATACCCCGGGGCCGGAAAGCAGTGTTTCACATACGGTGACTATCTCCAGGGGATTGTGAGAATCCGCTGCACCCCCCAGAATGCGGCCATGACTCTTTTCGACCCTTTTCCTGCAAGGGATTCTACCTTTCTCCATTCTGCAGGCAGATCCTTGAACACGGCGTTGGTAGTTGCACACCAAACATTCAGGGATATTTCAAGATGAAATCCTCATGTTCACGCAATCGTTCCGGAGGGGATTCGATTCTGAGGGTACATTTTTTATCTCCCTTTCCGGGGCCTTGATCTCATGATGGAACTTCTTCGGGGAGAAGAAACTCATCAACGAATCCTTCGCCCGCAATATGCTCCGTTGGGAATATTCCGGAAGTGGCCGAACGTGCTCCTCCGGAATGGAAGAAACAACACGGAATGACGATTCCGGTTTGTGATGCCGAAAATCCCGATACAATCCCTTCTGATACAGACTCTGTTGAGCTGAGTACATACAGGAATGCCTGGGCGCGATGCCTTTCAAGGGTGTTCAGAAATCAATCGGTTTATTGTCAGGATCGTTCCTCGGGCTTCGCCCTGTGGTATGACCCTGTTGAGCCCCATCTGTGGCTCTGGCATGAAGATACTGGCAATAATCCTGAAACCTCAAGAAATAAAACGCATCTTACACCATCTTGTGAAACAGGGACGCCCTTCTCCGGGGATTGATTTGGATGTTCTTGAACTCATTGTCCTTTCCTCATGCCCCTTTGATGGTTCCCGAATGTTTTTCAATCTGTGTGTGCACTTCTTTCCATGCTGTTTGTATACTCTGGACGTTGTTTCTTCAGATTGAATTTCCTGTTATCAGGACTGGAAGTACCCTGCTTAAAGATGAAACCGGTGAAGTGTGACGGGTATATCTCTTTATTGAAGGAACAAGCGGATATGATATTATCGGGAATGAGGCACAGGCATTTCAGCCTGCTAAAGTTTTCGGTAATTTTCAAAAGTTTGTGACGGATCTTCCGGGAGGCAGACTTTATGAAACAATTCCTGGATTCCACGATTCTCCCAAAAGTTACCGCCACTTTAAAAAGGTTGCCAGCCGGAATATATGAAGCGGGCTGAATCTGTGGTTGAGGAAATTGATTTTGATACCGCCATGCCGGGGCTTGCACCCTGTGATTTCGGTGATTTGGTCTGTACATCACCAACCTCATCCACAGAAAATGAGAAGGATCTGTCCGGGGTGTTGTTTTTTCCTGATGTGTTCAAGGATCTTGTAAAGGGATATGTGTTGTCTGCGACGGAATCCCTTACACAGACCGAATATGATTATATGGTTTTCGGCGGCAGGCTTATGACCTTCGAGAGATAGAGTACGGTTTCTTACTGACTATCTGGAAGGTGATATATACTCAAAACAAAATACCAGGATTATAACCTTGTCCGATACAGAACCCGGATGAAGCTGATCCAGGAGATTGAGATGAACAAGGCTGAACTGGAAGATTACGTATCGGCCGAATATAATCAACTGTAATAAGAACTGTATTTTTCCATTGCATCCATCAGGGCTGAAGCATTCTCTATCGGCACCCCCGGATAGAGGCCGTAGATCATCATAAGGCCTCCCTTCCGGCTACCGATTGCCTGGACTTCCTGTTTTATGAGAGCATCAATCTGTGCAGGTGTACCGCTGAATGTAATGTTCTGACGATCGATATCCAGATCCACACATATCTTGCCGGCAAATCTTCCGGCGATCCACTCGATCCCGTTTACCAGATCCTGCAGGTTGATTATTTCAACACCACCCTCAATAAGATCATCGGCAAGGGTTCTTATATCCCCATCAGAATGCATGTGGACTATGATACCTTTATCCCTGACTGGTTTCATCAGTCTCTGGTAGCTCGGTTTGATATACTTCCTGAAGTGCTCATGAGAGAGCATCGGGCCTACCTGCATTCCAAGATCTTCGGGAAAGCTAATCATATCCGGCTCAAGTTCCAGCCACTTGTTTATAATCTCGTAGTTAAAGCCTTCCACCATCTCGATAAGTTTGAAAAGCTCCGGCAGTTCATCCACCATATCAAAGATAATATTTTCATATCCTCTGATATCCTGTATTCGCAGGAAAGTATGTCCATGCGGCAGACCTCCCTGCGTAAAGAGTCCAGCTTTTTTTGCTGATGCAATTCTGGTTTTGGTTGAAGGCCAGTCAACAGGACAGGTTCCGTCGGTTTTATCCGGATCCGGAGCCTGGTAGTGGTTGAAGTCTTTCCATGAATTCAGCGGATGACCATGTACTGAGCCTGTAATGCCGTTTTCTGATGTCTGCCAAATACAGCCCCAAGGATCGGTGTATGGCCTGCCGGCAAGAGCGGTTATAATATATTCTGGTTTGTATTGTCCCTCAGGGCGTACAAAATCCGGAAAAAGAAGCTTGTGAGACTCCATCAGATCAAACAAAGCATTATTATCATAGTTATTCCAGCACGAATCATTAATAACGAACTCCATCGGTATGTAATCCGGAGTCTCGAATCTTATTGCTCTGAGTATGTTTTCTCTTTCTGTCATAAATAATCCTTTAAGATTTCTTCCAGAGGCATAATCTCACTTGACGAGAATCCAGAATGTGAATGTCTGCGCCATCCTTCCGCATACTGATACCTACCTGAATTCCTGCCCATTTCAGCTGTCATATCCTGCATTGTTGTCAGGTATGAATCGATCCCCTGGCTGGTGTCCAGCCATTCTTTCTGGCTTTTATGTAAACTGAGCATTTCGATTTTTTTATCAATAACCCTTTCTACATTTACATAAAAATCAGGAATGATCTTGTTCCGCATTCCATCGGTTAATCCGTACGGCATGGAATGATATATTGCCATTTCCGTAGAAACAGCAGGCCTTTCGGGAATGGTCTGAAAATTCCGCATCCCTCTGCAAAATGCGGCAGTAACTCCGATCCTGCAGGTGCTTATATGATCTTCCATGTATTCTTCGGGTGAAGGAAGCAGAAGTATCTCCGGGCTGACATCTCGGATTACAGTAGCTGTTTTCTTTATCAGATCCGGGCTGTAAAAAATCTCAATATCGTTCGCCAGACTGTTATGGAATTCTGCTCCGAGCAGGGCGGCCGCCCTGCGGGCTTCCTGTTCCCGAATCAGAATTATTTCTTCTTCGCTGTATGCAGCACTTCCGCATGAGCCGTTTGCAAGGTTCATATAATGCAGTTCGCATCCCGCTTCTTTTAACAGAAACAGGGTTCCAGACATCATAAATTCAATATCATCAGGATGACAGTGCAGCGCCAAAACTATTTTCCGTATGTGATTGGTATTCATGGTTGGTTAATGCATCTCTGTTTCGCAGCTGCCGATTGCGCTTCGAAGAAAATGAAAATGAACGTTTGGATGATCCGCCAGTAATGACATCGGAACAGATGAATCTGCAAGTTTTTTTGAAATCATCAGTGCCGTAAGTCTCATACCGAAAGGGTTATCATGCCAGCCGGGATGCCATATTGATACTTTTTCCGATTTCCATGTTTCAACCGGACCTACTGTCAGAGCTTGTGATGGTATATTTGAAACGACGCCGCCGCCTGAGGTCCGTGCATTCTGGATGAGTGTCACAGGATGAAGGTCGACTATCCGGGCGCTTTGTTTCCTGAATTCTTCAGGAGAAGGTGGTTGATTCTTATAAGCACCTTCTCTTTTGGGAGGGTCATTAAAGGCCCAGTGTTTTACCTCTCCCTGCCCTCCCTGCATGATACAGCATCTGAATTCATCATAAGAGTCTGTATACTCACTCAAATTACCTTCATTCAGAAAATGAATATTTTCTTCGGGCATTCTCCGGTGTTTATCAATCCTTGAAAAACAAAGATCCATATCAGCTTTGGCAAAGCTTAAAGGATGATCAGCCTTCATTGCTTTTCCGTCAACATACCATTCATCCATGCCCCAGAAATGAGCGTATTCAAGATCAATCCCAAGATCATTGACCATTTGTGCCACCAAGGGAAGCTGGGCTGTAGGACCTATCGGACCGCAGATGCCGGCGGGTCTGCTTTCTGTCGCCCTTCTCCAGGCGGTGAGATACTCAAGTGCTTCAGCATTAAAGAATTCTTCCCGTGTTTCGTAGAATGAAACATCGAAACCGGGTCTGGCAAGAGCGACAATATCCGCTGCGGTGAGTTTTGCGGCATCGTGAAGTATTTCTTCATCAAGGGTTGTGTAATCCCACCAACCATCGGCAACCTTGCTTGTATTTCTCATTCCATGACTTCTTTCAAGAATTTTATTCCGTCTGTAATATCTTTTATTCTGTTATAACCTGCTTCGCGTTCGACCGTCAGGTAACCTGAGTAACCTGCCTCTGTCAAAGCTTTCAGATATTCCGGAAAATTAACATCTCCTTTTCCAGGTGCAAGTTCAATAAAGAAGCTGTCGATGTTAATTCCATCAGGATTGTCTTCCGCAAAGGCATTATAAATTTCTACAGGATTACACGGGCTTATCATCCTTCCGTCTTTCGCATGAGTGTGGACGACAAGATCCTTCAAAATATGCACTGCATCCGCCGGTGTTTCGCCCTGTACCATTAAAAGATTTGCAGGATCAAAATTTACTTTAAGATTAGGGATATCTGTTTCCAGAATAAAATTCCGGAGTGTAACTGAACTCTCCGGACCTGTTTCAACGGCAATGCTGATCCCCTTGGTTTCTGCGTAATGACAGATTTTTCTGAGGGCGTTCTGCATTATCAGGTTCTTTTCTTTATCGGTTTCTGAAATAACCCCAATGTGGGTTGTTATGATATCAACTTCCAGCTCGTGAGTGAAATCAATTATTTTTTTTGTTTTTTCAATTCTCTCCGAATTTTCCTCTTCAATCTCAAAACCGTGTCCGCCCAGATCTCCGCATATGGCGCAGATTTCAAGGCCGTACTGATTTATTCTCTTCTTCAGGGATCTTGCTTCGTTATAGTCAAGTCTGGACGCCGTCATTGTATTTGAAGCAGCATGGAATTGAATGCCGTCTGCACCAGATACCGAAGCTGCTTCCAGGGCTTCATTCAGAGGTTTCTGCATGTTGTCAATTAATATTCCTGTTTTAAATTTCATCATTAACTCTCCTGACTACCTCATCGATCATGTATGCCGCTTTTAATGCGTCTTTCATGCTTACCATGTTTGTGATATATTTATTTTTATAGGCAATGAAGTCCACAAGCTGATCCTTGATCTGATTATTCTTGTAGCCCGATATCTCTTTGGAGAATTTTCCAGCCCGGTTTACAATTATCTTTTTTTCAATCAGATCGCATTCAAGATTTCCCCGCTCAAGATTGATTATGAGGTTCCGGTTCTTGTTCTCTGCCAGCCAGGAGGATATAATCCTGCCGTGATAACCTTTTCTGTGGGCTGTATGTATTATACATTTCATGATCTGGTTATCAATTTTTTCAGCCCGCACATCAATAATCCTGTACTTACCGAATATACATTCGGCAAGATCCAGATCGTGAATAAGTTTGTCCATGACAAGGCTGTCCTTAACACGGGCTGGTTTAGCGCTTTCCCTTGTAAAACAGTATTCTTTGACCCTGCCGTATACCTTGTATTTTACAGCCTCCACAACATCAATGGTTACTGGATTGTACCGTTCAACATGACCGGGCATTATTCTGATATTCCGGCTCTTTGCGAGCTGGATTATTTCTTTTACTTCCCTGGCTGTTTCACATACCGGTTTTTCAATCAATACGGATATCCGGTGCAGTATCAATTTCCGGGCAATAGTGAAATGGGTTTTAATAGGTGTTGAAACAACTGCCGCATTTATACCTGACTCCGCTTTGCTCAACATCTCATCAATGGTCGTGAAATACCATATCCCTTCCTTCTCATCATAGCCTGGTTCAGAAAAACCAATATCAACAATGGCTTTCAGTTTGAAATCCTTAAGCACTCCGGGCAGACCATATTTATAGTATGCTTCCACATTCTTGCGATGATATAGTTCAAGGCATGCTTTTTTATATATTCTGCCCATATAGCCGTCACCGATGATTGCAAGATTTGTATTGCTGTTCATCGTGTAGCTATCTCAGAATCCTTTTCAGATCCTCCGCTGTCTTTTCTGCGAGTGCCATATCCGGCAGAACAAGATCCGGGAGTCTCGAAAAAGGAATCATCTCAGCGGTGATCGGTCCTGAATAAGAAATTCTGTTCAGCACTTCAAGGACCTTCTCAAAGTTAACATCTCCGTCAGGAAGGCTGTCGCCGAATCCATGGAGGCCGCCTCCGCAGTCATTTCTCTTGAAATTCTTGAAATGAACAGCTTGTATCTTTTTATCCAGGACTTCGATCCAGTGCTCAGGATAGCCGTTTAATACGGCATTACCCACATCAAAATATATACCGATGAACTCAGAATCAAACTGTTCAAGATAAAGTTTGAATTCCATCGGAGAAAGCAGGAATTTATTCCAGACATTCTCAAGACATAGGGTAACATTGTATCTTTCCGCAGCCGTCATGAGTTGTCGTAGTGATTTTGTTGAATTCTCCCAGACCTTTCCATAGGAAACAACGGGTCTTGAATCATCCCATGCAACATCAACAGCCCCGGGAACGATGAGAATCTTCCCAACACCCAGATGCGATGCAGTTTCAATATATTTCCCGGTAAAGGATAAGGCCCGTTTCCGTTCGGACGGATCCTCCGCTGCTAATGAACATCCCCAGTAGAATCCTGATGCCAGAGTCTCCAATGCTACACCGGTTTTTTCTGCATAGGCTGCAATCTTTCCGCATTCAGCTTTGGTGATGTCTTCTTCAAGACAATCGCCGAATGTTAATTCAACTCCGTCAAGGCCGAATTTTTTTGCATCATCTATAGCTTCATAAGGGCTTTTTTTACCGTCAAATCCGCCAAGTACCCAGTAGTTTATTGCTTTATAATATCCCATATCCGCACCTTCTGTTTTTTCTAATACTTGATTCTGACAGTCCGTTTTTCGTTGATTGAGCATTCTTCCGCCTCAATGATTGCCATGGAATCCCGCATTTCTTCAGTTGTAAGATAGCCGTCAGGCTTTGTGCTGCTCAATATTGATGACAGAAAATAATCAATCTCCACATGCCATCCGGTCGGCAGATTCTTATCCGCCGGTGCGGGTTCATCCATACGACCGTCTTCCCAGAGTATCTTATATCCGAGTTCTGAAAAACGGATAGTTCCATTTTCACATACAATCTGGAAACTCATCTCAAATGGAGTGGTTCTGGCGCTTTCCCATCCGCCCTCTGTCATGACAAGCGAGCCGTCACCGAAATCATAATGAGTGAAGACATGATCGATGCCGGTATCGGATCTGACTCCTTTGATACCGAAGGATGTAACAGAAGCGGGTCTTCCAAAGAAGTAACGAACAATATCTGTGTCATGCAGATGAAGATCCAGCAGAGCTCCTCCGCTTAAGCCGGATTTCATAAACCAGTCTTCCCATGCGTTCCCGGCGATGCTCGGTGAAACACGTTTAAATGTTGCACTTATCAGCTTTCCGAGTTTTCCGGACTTGAACAGTTCATATGCATGACGGTATTCAGGCCAGAAACGAACGCAGAGTCCGTTTGAAAAATACTTCCCGCTCTTTTCCGCTGCCGCAGTGATACGGCAGGCTTCTTCAAAGGTTCTTCCTATGGGTTTTTCGCATAGAACGTGCTTTCCTTTTTCTATTGCGGCAATCGCATATTTTTCGTGAAGATAGGTGGGCAGGCATATGTCCACCATCTCAATCTCAGGATCGGCGATGAGTTCCATCGCATCGGAATATGTCTTTATTCCCCTCATATCAATGAGCTTTGAGTCATCAAAATCGCCGATATTTCCGACAACAGAACTCCAGTCGCCGTTTATTTTTTTTTCATCCACGTCGGCGACCGCAATTATTTCAGACTTGCCGATGCACCGGTGAATCTGGAAATGGGTAGTACCCATAAAACCGAGACCTATGATACCTGCTTTAATTTTTTCGACCAAAACCATTCTCCTTAAATATTGAGTTGTTTTTATTCCTTGACGGCTCCGCCGGCAAGGCCTGAAATGAGTTGTTTCTCAACAAGAAAAAACAGCATGAGTACCGGCAGTATTGCCATGAAAGAAGCCGACAATAATTGTTCCCATTCAACGGCAAAACGGCCTACAAACTGATACAGGCCTATCGTAAGCGGATATTTCTCACCGGATTGAAGAAAGGTCAGTGAGAAAATGAAATCGTTCCATCCGTATATAAAAGTATAGATTATTGTGGTTACCAGACCCGGAGCTGCAATCGGCAGAATTATGCGCAGAAGAGCGCCTACCCTGGTACAGCCGTCTATTCTTGCCGCATCTTCGATACCCTTGGGAATCCCCGAGAAATATCCGTTGAGCATCCAGATCACGAAGGGGGTTGTGAATACAGCATTCGCAATAATCACACTCAGATAGGTGTCGATAAAATGTATCTTTATGACAATCTTGAACAAGCTGATTAATACAACAACAGGAGAGAACATCTGGGTAACGAGGAAGGCGAAAAGAATGAATTTCTTGCCTTTAAAATTCAGTCTTGCAACGGCGTACCCTGCCGGAACACTGATCAATGTATTGAGGACCACTGTGCCGAGTGCTATGATCATTGAATTCCTGAAATACCGTGCAAGAGGAATTGTATTCCAGACAAGAACAAAGTTCCTGAACGTCATATCTTTCGGAAGCCAATAGGGAGGAATGTGATAGACTTCCTGCGGTGATTTAAACATTGAAACTACCATTACAAAGAATGGAAAGAGCATAATCAAGAGCAGGATCGATGTAAGAAATATTGTAATGGTTTTAGTTAAATTGCTGTGGAAGGTTTTTGTCATTTCTACATATCCTCCTTTTTGAAGTAGATCCTGGAGTAGAGGATACTTACAGTTGACAGAATCAGGAATGTAAAGACGGAAAGCGCCGAGGACTTCTGCCATTTAAGCCATTCAAAGCTGTTCTGATATACGTAGGTAATCAGGATATTGGTAGATCCTGCCGGACCTCCGTTTGTCAAAATATAGATTGTATTGAAATCATTGAACGTCCATAGACTGGACAGAAGGGTTGCAATCAAAAGGATTGATGCTATTCCCGGGAAGGTAACAAAACGGAATTTCTGTATCTTTGAAGCTCCGTCCATTTCAGCCGCCTCATAAAGGGTCTGCGGAACGGCCTGCATTGCAGCGAGGAACACCAGAGCCATAAATGGTATACCTATCCAGATATCAACCCACAGGCATGAAATAAAGGCCGTTCCTCCCTGTCCCAGCCAGACCGGCGGGTTGCTCATGATACCTGTAACCTTCAGCATGTGGTTTAAAAGTCCGAACTCATTATGCAGAACCCAGCGCCACAACATTACACTTATCGGAATAGAACTTGCCCATGGAATAATAAACAGAAGTCTTGCTATCTTTCTTCCCCTGAATTTCACATTCAACAGAAGCGCAATAACAACACCGAAAATCGTCTTTGCCACAACCGCCGAGAATGTCCATACAAGTGAACGTCCTATCACTATCCATGTATCCTTTGATGATAGCAACTTTACGTATATCCCCAGCCCGTCAAAATCCTTTATCCGGGAAAGTTTATCAGTTTTAAAAAGAGATATGACAAATACATAAACAATCGGATAAACCATGAAAATCACCATCAGCAGAACCGCAGGTAAAAGAAGCATATAAGCCAGGGCTGTTTCACCTCCTGTGCTTTTCTTACGCATGGCCGAAACAGTTTCTCCCATATTGAATCTCCACTATGAATTTTAAGAAAAGGGGAGGAATAATTCCTCCCCTTTGAATTTTTATACAGAACTACTATTCAACGCGTGATGTGTCAACTTTGGCCGCAGCCCAGTCAAGTGCTTCCTTTGCAGACATCTGGCCGAGGAATGCTTTCTGGTTTGCATCAATGATGATGCTTGCAGCTTCAGCCCAGCCTGTGACGAGAGGCCAGCCCTTTGCGTTCAGGTTTGCTTCAGCCATTGCGGCATACATCGGAGTCTGGAATTCAGGCCGTTTTGAAGCACTGATTGTTACAGGGGGAAAGCCCATCTGCTTGTCCAGCGGAGCCTTCCATTCATCCTGGTAGAGGAAATCGAGGAATTTTCCGATCCCTTCAAGGTTCTTTCCGTCTTTATAAAGAGCTATCGAGTCGGTCACTATCAGAGGTGCGGGATCGTTACCTTTGAAGGGGGGAATCTGTGCATATTTGATGTCCCAATCGGCATTCATCTTGCTGTACTCAGTATCAGCCCACGCTCCAATCATTACGTAGGCAGCTTTTCCGCCCATAAAGATAGGCTGTGCCTGTTTTCTGTCCTGCGACATATAACCATCCTGAACAACCTTGTCCTCGTTTGCAAGTTTCAGCATGAATTCCAATGCCTTTACGCCAGCTGCCGAGTTAACAGTACATTTGCCGTTGGCATCAAAGAAATCTCCGCCGGCTGAATAAAAGTAGTATACGAAATCGGTCAGCTCGGTATGTTTTCCGCCAGGTATAATCAGACCATATTTTCCATTTTTCGTTGCCTCAATTGCATATTCTTCAAGTTCTTCCATGGTGGCGGGAACCTTGTCGGTTAATGAAGTATTTATTGCCATGAAGCGTGAACCGGCAGCAAAAGGAATACCGATTAAAGTGCCGTCCACAACAGCTTCCATTGCACCTGGAGCAATATTATCGAAGGTTGATTTTGATAGATAATCGTTCGGTGCTACAACTGCATCAAGATCCATGAATTCAAGTAGCCATCTTGTTCCGATAACGGATGCATCCGGAGGTGTTCCTGCGGCAAGTGCTGTGGTTAACTTGTCGTGCATGGCATCCCAGTCTACAATGACAAGATCCATATCATACTGAGGATACTTTTGCTCAAATGCTGTTTCGATTGTTTTTACAAAGTCATGATCTATGCCTTCATAGTCAGCGAGCCAGAATGTAACCTTGCTTGTTTCTGATTTGCTTTCTGCATTCCCATTTGCAAAAAGGGAAGTAGAACAAATACTTGCTAAAATAATAAGGGCGAAGACGACAAAGATTTTCTTCATCTTTTCCTCCTGAAAGAAATAAAAAAAAATATTGACGTGTAACACACGTTTTGCTTGAATTAATCATTTTAGCATCGGCCTGGTCAGGAATATTTGTCTGTTCTGACATTTAATTTGTTTATTTATACAGAAAATGCTGTATAAATAATGTTCATGGAGTATCGCGGGCGCAGGTTCAAGACCGAGTTTGAATTGAAGGAGATCTATTCAATCCATTATTTTGAATATGTCAAGGATTTCAGTTATCCGGGTGAACGGCATAATTTTTGGGAATTTGTCTATGTTGACAAGGGCGCAATAGATATTATCGCCGATGACAGAAAATACAGTCTCATCAAGGGTGATATAATATTTCATAAACCTGATGAATTTCATAATCTTGCGGCAAACGGACGCATTGCACCCAACTTGATAATTATGTCGTTTTCAAGCGACAGTCCCGGAATTGAATGGTTTAATGATCGTATTCTCCGAATAGGGAATGAAGAAAAGAATCTTCTTGCGAGAATTCTGCACGAAGCCGGAAATGCATTTTCATCAAGACTGAATGACCCCTGGCTTATGGCGCTCCAGCGGAGAGATGAGAAGATCTACGGCTCCGAACATCTGATAAGGATCTATCTAGAACAGTTTTTAATAGGTCTTGTCCGCAAAGAACAGCATATATCCTTGAGAAAGGCACCGTCTTCACCATTGAAGGAAAAAATCGGAAGAGACGCGTTTAACACGATTGTCAGTTATTTTGAACAGCACATTACTGATTCGCCGAGTCTTGAAACAATATGCCGGACAACCGGATTCAGTTGCACCTATCTTGAAAATATCTTTAAGGAAGAAACCGGCAGAAGTGTTATGGAGTATTACAAGATTCTGAAACTCGAGAAGGCAAAGGATCTGATAAGGGATGGTGATTCTACCTTTACCCAGATTGCCATGAAGCTGAACTATTCTTCCCTGCATTATTTTTCCAGAATTTTTAAGAGATATATTGGTATGACGCCCAGTGAGTATGCATCTTCGGTCAAATTGATCGTATAGAGTGCCTCTATTTGAATCGTTCAGAGGTTGTTATGTCAGATAAAACAAATATTATTGATATAATGGTAGATCAACAATGCCTTGATATGATCGGGGCCTGCGGGAATACCATGGTGAAGACTCCGAATATGGATTCTCTACGTGAAGACGACATCCTCTTCACAAATTCCCATCCCCCTGCTGCTCTCTGCGGTCCCGTCTGGACATCTCTTTTTACCGGAAGAATTCCTGCTGCGCACGGAGTTGTCCGAAATGCTGCAGAAAACATTTCAAACAGGGTAAAAGCGGATCCTCTGCCAGAGTTGCCGGTACTGTCTGATTATCTGGACGGTTATGAAAAATATACCTTGGGGAATGGCATATAGCGGAAACAAAGCTGCCGGGAAATTATGGTTTTACCAAACATGATTTTGCTCATTATGGATTTCCGGTGTTACAGGAATCATTTTTTTGATCAGGGGCCCGGTGAAAAGAATTCCTGCAAGGACTGGATCCGGAAAAAAGGTTTTGACGTACGGAAGTGCGTGTGCAGTTTTTCGGAACCAACCCTGATCTCCGAATGCAGGAGCGCCGGACCAGACTGGATTGATCCCGCCTTGAAATAACGGCGTGCTGGTTAAGACCGCTTTGATTACAATGAGGTATTATAACGATGAGTGGATCAAAAAGACGTCGTTACAATGCAACGTTTAAGAGGAATGCCATTTCTCTGGCTGAAGAACCGGGTAGATCAGCACACAGTGTGGCAACATCCCTTGGGGTAGCAAACAGAATGATTGGAAAATGGCGACGCCAGATTTCAAAAAATGGTCTGTTGGCATTTCCTGATAATGGTGAGAAGCGTTCACACCAGATCAGAAGTAGATACGAGATCTCGAAAAACATCTCAGAGATACTGAGATGGATCGAAATATACTAAAAAAAGCCTTGACACTTTTCAGCGATGCACTGCAATGAAAGACTGCTTTATCCAGGAAAACCGCTACGCGTTTCCAGTGGTGAACATGTGCACGAATTTTGCCCTCACCAAAAGCGGATAGCATGACGGGAAGGGAAAAAGAACATCATCCAGAACGATTACCAGAGAATCCTTGATGCACAACATCGGTGTGATCTGTTATCTCAAGCACACACAGATGCTTGGCAGCCCTCTGGTCACTCAGGATCTCCATGATGATCCTGAGTATAAAACTGTTCACAGGAGCCGTGTGGAACCACAGATTCCGATCATAACGAGTCGATTACTGAAAATCTTCTGGATCGGCGATTCAACCTGGAGGAACCCAATGTCTGGGTTGTTGGAGACATCACCGATAGTACAGTGGGCACTCACGGGGAATCTCTCTCCGTATCCATTGATCTTGATTCCCGGAACGTTGTCGGTGGGAATCTACAGTGGCCAACTAACGGCTGACCCAACCTGTCATGCATTCGGGAAGTACTGATACCGATATCACCACCCACAGGGAGTTATGGTTCATAGCGATCGGGGCGTTCTGTACGTTTCGGAGCAATTCAGAACTCTTCTGACATCTGTTGGTTCAGATTTGATTGCTTATTGTTCATGATGGTGGTTAACCCCTGTTCCCACAAAGGAAGATGTTCGGAGTGTCACCCATATTGTCTCAGCCATTCACCTCTATGCATATCACTCAATGTTTTGCTCTCCAGCAAAAGAGTTGGTTTTTCTCCGGGATTCCGCTGGGCTGGCGTTACAGAATCAGCATCATCCATATCTCGTTTACCAGGGCGGTACTTTTCTCGCCAGTTGAGAATTGTTGCATAACTGACACCGGTTTCTTTTGCAATCTGGCTGACACTACGGCCACTACCGTCCAGTGTCTTACGTATTACTGATGCAGGGAATCCTTGTGAATATTCCAAGATATTTTGCCCTCCTGTTGGCGAAAACCATCTTGGCTGCTAATGGTAAGTGCTGAAATTCAAAATATGCCATTCACCGTTAAAAACAATTATAATTGATTGAAAATATCTAGAATTTTGTCTGTAATCAAACAACCATAAAATCTAACATTCCTTTTAATATATCCAATGAAATATTCCTATTCGTATTTTTCCTTGTACAAGTTATAAAAATTTATTTATCTTTCTGATAAATCTATCTTTTAATGACAATTTCCAACTTTTATTCCAGTGATGAATAGTATATGTATTTGGAGTGATATCCATATTCATTAGTTCCATATCTTGTCTATTTTCATCATAAGGATTGTAAGGATAAAAATATTCTTCAGGATATATTTTTATGTTTTCATCTTCAAAAAAAGAAGAATTATTATTAAATATCTCACTAATTATTCGAGGAATTGTTTCAAAAATTTTGGAATTGTCCAATTCTTCCATTATTAATTTTGGAATAATATGATTTTTTTTACTTCCAATAATTCCTGCACTAAGTGTTTTGTCAGATTCTTTCCCTAGAAAAAAGTCAACTTGTAATAAGGGATCCAAGTCTTTAATGAGTTCCATATCTGTATCAAGATAAATTCCTCCTTCTGTATAAAGAGCATAAGCTCTTACATAATCAGCAGCAAAGGCATAATACTTTTTTTTCAATGTTTTTTTTACAAACGGAATATCAACAGGAGAATTTTCATCATTCCATAATTTAAATTTATATCCTGGCAATTTTTCTTCCCAACTTTTCATGCATTTTTCTATCAATCTTGAATATGGGTTCTTTCCAAACCAAACATAGTGTATCGTTTTATCTATCATTTTTTATTCTCCTGTATATATAACAAGACATAATTATACCTATTAAAATTTCTGTGCATATAATCAATATTGCTCCTGCAATGTAATTATATATTGGTATAAATATTAATGCAGCCAGCAGATTGAAAATAGTTGCAATAAAAAAAACTTTTGCATAAGCCGTTTTCATTTCCAAAAAAATCATATTTTGAGTGCAATATATATGTATAAAAGATGATATAAGCGGGAAGAATGAAAGTATTTGCAAGGTTAGAATGCTAACTTCATTAACTTTATTTTCTGTAAATAATAATATCAATATATTTTTAGCAAAGACGATTAGTATAATTGAAACAAATAGCATAATTAAAGATACTAAAAGACTTAATTTTAAAGAAAATTTATATGCTTCTTTTGCATCTTTTTTATACATGTTTGCCAAGTAAGGATAAACAGCTTGAGAAATGGGAGAAGTCATATTTTTAATGGCTCTTATAAACTTTTCAGCGATTGCGTAATGTCCCACAATATTATTGGATGTAAAAATGCCTAAAATAAAGATAACACTATTATTGACAATTGACATATTAAACAAACCTAAAAACATATACCATCCTTCTTTTAAATGATATACCAATGTATGTAAATTAGGCATATGAAATTTTATATGGAATTTGAATTTAATAATATATAAAGCACTTATCCCGGCTACTATACTACCAAAAGCTGTTAATATCGGTACTATTAATAAATCACTTTCATCTTTTACCAATGTAAAAAGTGTAACTAAAAACAATCCTTTGGATATAAAATTCAAATAGGCAATAAACTTCATTTTTTCAAATCCTTGAAAAAACCAAATGGGCAATAGTATATCTCCAATAATACCAATAAAAGTGAAGTAATATAATAGTTTATAGTTTGAAAATTTTTCAAAAGAAAAAACAACTATACTAAACAGTATAAAACTAATTATAAAAAAAATGATTTTTAGAAGAAAAACAGAATTGAATATTCCTTCAACTTTTTTATGATTATCTCTATGCTCAGCAATCTCTTTGGTTGCTGATAAATCAAATCCATAATTAATCATGATTTTGAAATAGTTTACCATAGCAATTGCCAAAGAAAGAAGTCCAAAGTTTTCTACCCCAAGTGTTCTTACTAAATAGGGGAAAGCCAATAGGGGTAATAAATAATTACTCCCTTGAACAACAAACAACAATGACATATTTTTCAAGAGTTTATTTTTCATTATAGCTGTCTTTTACAAATAACATGAAACTATAGATATATCGTTCTGAATTCCTTAAAGTTTTATTATTAAATCCATAAAACTCTATATTGCTATTTTGTGCTGCTTCAACATCATTAATGCTTTCATCGATAAGTATAGTCTCTTTTTTTATTAATATATCTTTAACAATGTCACTTTTTACTTCAGGAGAACCATTAACTGATAGAAAATAGTGATTTGGATTTGATTTATCACACATATATCTCAAATCCCTTTCATCGGATCCAGAAGCTATCTGCATATTTTACTTCGAATAGCTCTCTTTTATAAATATTTACACTATCTTCAATGAGCTATTTACTTTGAGCTAACTCCTCTTTTGTGATTTTAGTATCTGTTTGCATACATTAAAGCATCTTTATCCTTAACATCTTGATTCAAAAGATTTGTAAAAAAATATTCGATTTTTCTATATCTTGACATTCTTCACTTTTATAATGAAAATCCATAAATGCATTTATCATTTCTTTCAACAAGCTTTCTGAAAGCTTCTGTTTTCACTGAAATGGAGTCAAGTATAACACTATCAAAATCAAATATTATATTTTTTATCATTACTTTACCTCTGCTATTACAGTCAAGGTAACCCAACGCATTTTGCAATGCGCATGGAACAATATCTGGTTTTTGAATTTTCATCAAGCATAATCAAGTCCATATCTTCTAATACTAGTATAGGCTTTTCATGAAACAGCTTTGATATGGTCAAGGTATTCAGAACAAATCAGTTAGGCAATTTCTTCTTTTTTCTCTGATTTCAATGCATCGTCATCTGGAGATACATATCCAGAATATGAATGCAGTCGTTCACGTTTGTAAAACATGGTGATGGAACTCAAGATATCCTGCCAGGCCGCATGCCGACTCTGATACCACATCCACGGAACACGTTCTCGTTTTCAGCGGCCCAAACGTTCGGCGACAGCATGATCCCGGAATTCCCCTTATGGCTCATGCGCCCTGAAGCCCATAGTTCTTCAACAAATCCCTGAACGTACCATGCGTATATTGAACTGCCCCTGGCAGAATGGTGGATCAGTCCCTTTGCCGGACGACGCTGCCAGATGACCATCGGCAGAACATCGTTTGTTCTTGCAAAGTATAAATTCAAGTAGGTAGAATTTTCTCCACCTGTTTTTTGTCGTCGGGATAATTATCCCCATCCGGCCGGGAACCATCAGCATACTGAAACTGATGATAGAGATGCATGCCATTGATACTTTATTTTCCATGAAGATCGTCAGTATTGCCGTGGGGATTCCCTTCGGTGTATTCATTCTGACCGACTTCATTAAAATGATACCAGAGAAGCTGAGTGTCGCAGCCCGGGGGGGCTGCAATGAACCGTCCTTTTTCAGAATCGTAATCATCCCGCTTCCCAGATCGACCCTGGCAACAGTGGCGATCATCAATTACATACCCATATGGAATGATTTCTGTCCCCTCTGGTATCCCTGAAATCTGACAGTGTTAAAATTGTTCCTCTGACCACCGCTCTGCTCTTCGGTCAGTATCAGACAGACTATGCCCTGGTATTTGCCGTACTCTCCATGGCTTCCATACCCCTCATGCTGTTCTACGTCCTGTTTTCAAAGCATTTTGTTCAGGGCTCTCAAGGAATAATCCCATTTCACCTGCGGGGGTATACCCCGCCGATAATCATCCTGTCCGTGTCCGATTATTCCAGCATGGAAAGGATTTTTTCCTGACGTTCAGCCTGGCAGAAGTTATGAATACGGCTGCATCAGGGGCAACGAGGTGCTTTCCCGCTGCTGTTCCTCACAACCAGTTTTCCTGAAACCCTGATTTTCACAGGCTGTAATGCCTTACCATATTCACTTCTTTCTTTCAGTAAGGAGAACGCTCTGGCTCCTATATCCCTTTTTGAGATATTTACAGTTGTAAGAGACGGATTGGAGTAGGTGCCAAGTGGCATATCGTCAAAGCCTACAATTGAAAGATCTTCAGGAACATTAATGTTATGCTTTGTTAACTCATTCATACAACCCAATGCGATATAGTCATTTTCACAAAAAAGAGCCGTAGGCCGGTTATCTGACTTCAATAAGTTTAAAAAAGATGACTGCATACCCGATGTTGGGATATTTCCGGATGGTGGAACAGTAATTATATCTTCTTCTTTCACTTCCAATCCAAAATAATTCATGGAATCAAGAAACGCCTCTTCCCGGGCTGTGAAATTCGGAGTGTCAACACTACTCTTTACCAACCCGATTCTTTCATGCCCCTGCTCATGCAGATAGTTGATTATCTGAAATACAGCATGTGTATTATCGATATCGACAAAATCGAATTCAAGGAATTCATCATATACATCAATAAATACCAGTGGAATTCGCAAGCTGGTAAATCTCAACAAGTCTTGCCTGTAAAGCCCCGCACCGAGAATAACCAGGCCTACTGCGGAAACCGAACCGAGCGACTTGACCATATTTTCAATAGAATTTCCTGAATAGGTATCATATATCACCTTATAGTCAGCTGTTTTTGCCGCAGTTGTAACTCCGGCAAGATATTCAGACGTAAAAAGACCGGGAAGATGGAAAGATGGCTCTTCTGAAGGATTAATATCTTTGAAAATATCCGTTTTTACACAAATATCCACAAAATGAATACTATTACTACTCTTTGGCGGGTCGGGAACAGGATACCCCAGTTCTATAGCAATAGTACGGATTTTTTCAGCCGTTTCCCTGCTTACACCTGGTTTATTATTCAATGCGAAGGATACTGCTGCTGTTGATACATCGGCGATTTGTGCAATATCTTTTATACTTACTGACATTTTACCTACCTTACCATTACTTACACATACTTAACATGCGATTTGACAGTATACATAAATTTTGCTTCATACACCAGGATCGATACCAGCACCAGTTTACGATCTTTCCAGGGAAGTATCGTACTTATGAGGGTCGAATTAATAAAGATTCGTAAATTTCTCCTTGACAATTCATTAATTACGACTTATGCTTGCTTAAGTATTAAGTAATAAAAAGATGTTATTAAGTTCGGAAAAAGGAGATTTCTATGAAAAAAATCATAACCGTATTGGCATGCCTGCTGTGTATAGGTGCATCAGGATTCGCACATGGAGCCAATGAAACGGAATCCCCGGCACAGGAGAAAAGTATTTCGATTATAGTCGGTTCATGGTGGGAATATAATCTTGAGGTTTATGAAGAGAAGACGGGTAAAGATCTTTTTGATGCGTTTGAAAAAGAAACCGGTTATTCTGTCAATGTTGAACTCTTACCTTTTTCTGAAATATTTTCTGTTACCGAAGTACGGATGAAGTCAAAAAACAGTGATCCGGATGTTCTTTATGTCGATGCCCCGCTTACCGCATCTTACGCAGCCAGAGGATACCTTGAACCCTTAACTGTAAGTGACAATCGTCTGGATGATTTTTTCCCTGCAACAGTTGAAATTGCAACATGGGATTCAACGCTCTATTCAATGCCTTTTGAGAACTCAACACAGGTTATGTTTGTCAATAAAACCCTGTTCCAGCAAGCCGGCCTTGAACCTCCGGTTATGGATGTAAATAAAAGAATAACCTGGGAACAGGCCATAGAAATGGGATTGCAGATTCAGAATAAACTCTCAACCGATGATACCTTGACTATATGGGGACTTGTTTTTGAACAAGCAAACAATCCATACCAGATGCTCATACTGGCCCAGTCCAAAGGCGCCGGAAGCGGGGTAAGCCCGGACGGTCTGCATGTAGATGGTTACCTGAATAATGGAAAATGGGTTGAGACTCTCCAATGGTGGTATGATCTTTTCAATAAATCGGCAATCAGTCCCAAGGGGGTTTCATTCAACCAGGCCGCATCCATGTTCAGTGATGGTCATATTGCGATGTTTGTCGGCGGTACCTGGGATATCCTGACATTTGAAAAAGCTGCTGCTGATAATGGGCTTGATTATGATATTGTCCCTATCCCTTCGTTTTTCGACGGTATTCCGGTAACTCCGACAAACAGCTTTCATCTTGGAATCAATGCATACGGCAACCATAAAGATGTAGCAATGGAGTTGATTGAATACCTGACCAGAGATGATATTCAGGAGAACTGGTTCAGAGCAACTGCTCAGCTTGTTGCGAACAAATCAATGCTCAATGTAGCCAATAACGACAGTTATTACAGCGAATTTCCCTGGAATGTCTATTCAAAAATTGTTGTTTCCGAACTTGAAAAAACAGCTCAGCCAAGACCTTCCACACCGTTCTACGGAGAGTGGGAGAATCTGGTAAACAAAGCTTTTACGGATGTCAGTAATGGAGCAGATCCGAAAGAAACTCTGGATTCATACACTGCGATAATAGAACGAACATCCCAAAAATACAGATAATACATGGAATCCGGATTTTTTAATCGCACCCGGACGTTGCGGCGTTCTGCCGCAACGTCCCGTAATTCACAGTTGGTGTATGCTTATCTTTTTCTATTCCCCGCTACTATCGGGCTGTTGTTGTTCAGAATAATGCCGATAGCGGATACCGTTAGAGGAAGCTTTCTGCAAGTAAGCTACAGTAATGGAGGAGAAACTGGATTTGTCTGGTTCCGCAATTTCATCAACGCGTTCAAAGATCCAGTCTTCTGGAAATCACTGAAAGTCACCCTTGTATTTAATCTATGGGTGAATCCGCTGCAGATTTCCCTGGCACTCATTCTTGCAATTCTATTGAAGAGGAATACCTGTAACAACAGAATATTCAGAACGCTCTATATGATTCCTCTGGGAGTTTCAATAACAGTTGCATCGACGATGTGGCTGATTCTTCTGGATAGTAATCAGGGTATTGTCAACACTCTGATAATATTCCTGGGGGGCAATGCACAGCCCTTTCTTACATCACCCCGTCAGGCACTGTTCTGTCTGATGCTTGTAGCTTCCTGGTGCGGCATATCATACTGGATGCTGTTCCTGGTGGCGGGGCTTCAGGAAATTCCCGCTGAGATATATGAAGCCGCATCGATAGATGGTGCCAGTGGGCTGAAGAAATTCATCCTGATTACCCTGCCCCTGCTTAAAAGAACGCTTCTGTTTGTATTTGTTGCAGACACCTCTGCCAACTTTTTATTGTTTGCGCCTGTATATGTGATGACAAACGGAGGCCCGAACATGTCCACAAACACACTTATGTTTGAAGCTTATACCAGTGCATTCATTTATTCAGATATTTACAGATCACTTACTCTTTCAGTGATCATACTGATTGTTCTGCTGATTGTCATACTTGGTGAATTCCGGCTGATGAAGGAGAATTGATGAAAAACAATATATCAGGATCGGCCCTTATTCTGGCAGGTTTTGCAACAAAACTTTTATTTGCGGCATTTATTACATTCCCATTTCTCTGGGTAGTTGTAACGTCATTCAAGCCTATGCATAAAATCATGTCCGACATTCTTCCCTTCTCAATTAAAGCATTACTTCCTCTTCCTTTTACTCTTGAGGCATATAATGCCATACTTTCAGGAGGTTTCGGACAGTCTCTGATATTCACATTATTCATATGTCTGGTTTCAATTTGTTTCGGAATACTGATTAACTCAATGGCGGGGTTCTCTTTCGCGAAATTTTCATTTCCCGGCAAGAAAATCATTTTCATTTTCACCCTTTTATCATTTCTTATTCCTTTTGAGGCTATTTCAATCCCACTGTACATCACTACCCAGCGTTTAGGGCTGCTGAATACAACTATGGCACTCATACTTCCGATGCTGGCGAACGGTCTGGCGATATTTCTGTTCAGACAATTTTTTTCCGGGATACCAGATTCACTGATAGAATCTGTAAGAATAGACGGCGGATCCTGGTGGACTGTTTATTCCCGAATATGTATTCCCCTTTCAAAAGCTGTTATTCTAACCGCATCGCTTATGATTTTTCTTACCCAGTGGCAGAGCTTTCTCTGGCCCCTCCTTGCAGTTCAGCAAAAGGTACTGCGAGTGGTTCAGGTATCAATAGCATTCCTTACATCTGATCAACACGTGGTTTACTGGAACCAGATATTCGCAGCCAGTACCATTACATCACTGACTCCACTGATATTATTGTTTCCATTGCAGAAATATTATCGTGGTGGAATAGCCACATCCGGGATTAAGGGATAGAAAATCGCTAACAGAAGGCATTAAGGAAAGTTGATTTCAGAAAATAAAGGATAAAAGAAAGATATTGATATGAGTAAAAAATACCCCATTATTCTTGATACAGATATCGGTTCGGATGTTGATGATTTAGCCGCATTGATTTTTGCTCTTTACAAAGGGGATGTTCTGGATATCAAAGCCATTTCCACAGTATACGGCAGGACTTCACTTCGGGCAGCCATTGTGCAAAAAATTCTGAATTATGCCGGTGTTGATTCAATCCCTGTTATTACCGGTAAGGGAAAACCCCTTACTCCCGGAATAGAAGTATGGGAATCCGGCCATGAGGGTGAAGGAATCCTGGACCAAAAAACAATTGAGAAACTGGATGATTATGATACAGGGGAGTTGAAGCCTCTTTACAATGCAATAGACAGTGTTCCCGGAAAGGTGACTATTCTGGCTATCGGTCCGTTAACAAATATAGCTACATTAATTCGTGAATACCCATCATATAACGATAAAATAAATTCCATAATAATAATGGGTGGTAATTTCAGATTTACTGCTGGTTCGGATATGAGGATAGAACATAATTTTCAATCTGATCCCGAAGCTGTTGATATTGTTTTAAAATCGGGGATTCCCACAACCATTCTCGGACTTGATGTCACTCTGGATGCTGTCATTACCCTGAAAGATGTTGAGAAATTCAACTATAGTGGTAAACAGATCCTCCAGGTTCTGGCAGAAGAAATGAAAAAATGGATTAAATTCATTACAGATTATTTCAAGACAACCAGGCAGGTTACGTATCTCCATGATCCTTTAACAATTGCCTATTTGATTAATCCCGAATTTTTTGATAAAAAAAAGTATGATGTCCAGGTTGTTGTTGAGGGAGAGGACGGTGGAAAAGTTTATATCAAGGAAAATGATGATTCTCATATATCAGTAGTACACAAAGCCGACACCGCAGGATTTATGCAGGATTTCATGAAGACGCTTCTCTCATGAACATAGCTGGCTGACTTGTTTTTCAGCCCTTTTCAGCTCTCATGCACATTGACAGGGTGCAATTCTGTTTTCAAAATATTTTGTTGTTACATATACAATAACATAGAGCAAGCACATGTTTTATTTTTGTTGTGAGAAATTCAGGTGAAAAACCAGGGTGAAAATTTTCTTTCATAACAAGATGAAAAAAGAGTCAAAAAATGTAACAGGACACTTTCTGTCACAAATATTCAATCACAAACACATGCACCATCTTGAACAAAAAACGTCAGGACAAAAAAGGTGCCGCCGGTATATCGCCACGTTCCCGGACGAAGATTTCATGAGCAATCCCGTCCCGCTCTGGTTTTCCAGGGCTGGTGTCCAGTCGCCTGACGAAGCACCGAATGGTGTCGAAATGACATTCCGAAAAACTGAATCCACCGGGTTCCTCATCGTCCTGAATCACACGACTCTGAAGCAGGAGTATTTCACCTGAAAACACAAGCGGAACAATGTATTGGGACGTGCCTGTCTACAACCTTGTGAATGTGTTTTTACGAGAGACATCGAAGCTGAGGTTGCATCCGGGGGAATTGATTTCAGGTGTCCCGGATATTCATCTTCTCAGCATGTTCATGGTCTTCGCAACCTCGGGGAGAGGATGGACATTCTGCCACCTGTTTCTCCTCCTGTGCCCTTCTGTATCACTCACCTGCATCCTGCCTCACCATGGCTCCGATCAAGATCCGGGGAATTATCCAGGAAACATATTTTCGGCGGCAAGAACAATATCAGTTTGAACTGAATTACATCAATCCAGTGATAAGAATGGAAACAACCAAAGACAAAATGGCGTAAAATTCGGGGAATACTGCCAATATAAATGTGTTACCAAAAACATCATGGCCGTTTCCCATTGCCGAAATACCGGCAGCGCAAATTTTCCCCTGTTGTATTGCAGAGAACAGTGTTGCCAATCCCATCGCAATGCCAGCACCAAGAGTAAGTGCCCCCTGAAAGACAGACATCTCGGGTGTCACAAAACTGGAAAACAGGATAAATCCGACAAAGCCGTAAAGTCCTTGCGTTGCGGGCAAAGCCGATAAAACCAGAGATGAACCGAATGTTTCAGGCTTCTTCTTGACAGCTCCGACAACGCTTGTACCACCGATAACCAATCCGATTGCAGAACCCGTTCCGGAAAGGCCTACCATGAGTCCCAGGCCAATTCCGGCTAAAATAATTGCAATATTCACGCTTTTTTCCCTCCGTAAGGTTTATATGGTGTCCCCCCTCCGCTGAATCCGACTGCCTTGTAAAACTCTACAAAGGTAAGACGGAGAGGATGAACAAAGGCCCCAAGGGCCGCGAGAGCAAAATTAATGGAATGACCACAAAGGAGAACCAGCAGTGTGAAGAACCATGACAAAACACCGGGGTTATCTCCACGTATCATACCAGCAATAAGGTTGATGGCTCCACCGAGCAAACCACCTGCAAGAGACAGGGCAAATAATCTGATATATGAAAGAATGTCTCCAGGAATCCCTGAGGCAATTCCATACATTTCCCAAAGTCCAAGAAACGGACGAATCCATATCTTTTTTTCAAAATTGTTAAAGAGCAGTATGAGCAAAACACCCAGGAAGGTAAGTACCGGACCGATAACCGTAGTTTCTCCAGGAGAAGCAAACAAGACACCGACAGGGATGGGTCCTATGGAAAATCCAGGCTCCATCTTCCCCATGGCCCAGATTCCTGCACCGATAATCAGCAGAAAAGTTCCTGCTGGCTGCAAAGAGGCGACAAAACCATTCTGACGCCACTTGTTCACAATCTGCATGGTAAAACCCAGCAGAATCTGGATAACGCCGAGAAGGATGGAAAACGTCATGGCATCATTAATATCCCGGAAAAGAAGAAACGAGGTGAAACCAGCAGGGAGATTTGGTAACCTGTCGATTTTCATGCCGAACAAGGTATTCAGAAAAACACCACCGACGATCGTTGTCAGTCCCAATAAAAAAATCAGTGCAGAGAGTGACTTGAGAGTTTTCTTTTTGAGCAGAAAAAAGCTGACCAGAGCCAAAATTGCAACAATAATACCATAGCCGACATCGGCAAGACAGAATCCAAAGAAGAACGCAAAAAACGGTGCAAAAAACGGTGTTGGGTCAATTTCCACATACTGAGGAAGGCCGAATATTTTTGTAATCGGTTCAAAAAGCCGGGCCACTGGCCCATTCTTCAGCATGATGGGTACCACATCCCCCTTCTGCGAAGGACTCATCAAGGGAACAATACATCTGCTTTCTGTAAACTGCATGAGTACACTTGCAAGAGTTTGGGGAATGTACCCTGTGAGACGGACAGCTGCTCCATCAGCTTCTTCTCTCAGGGACAAACCGGCAATTTTCCTCTCACAATCGAATTCAAGTCCTGCAATTTCTTTTTCCAGTGCAATTCTTGCAAATGAAAGTTCTCTCAAGCGGGATTGTATATCCTTCAAAGTTCTTTCAACTGTCTCTATCATGCTTTTGATTTCGTCGGGATCAAAATGAGAAAGAGATTCCTCTGGAAACAGGGGCGAAACGATAGTCCCGTCGTCATTTGCTCTTCGCAGTTCCACAAAATACATACCGGATGTATCATTCCTGATTATTTCAATATGCCTGTCAGTAAAATCAGTTGCTTCAAAGGCCTTCCGGCTGAGGACATGAAAGGAAATGAATACCCCTGCCTCTTCAAGCTGTGACAAGATTGAATGACGGAATCGACCCCAGGGATTTAACACTGAAAGCTCTTTCCGTAAACGATCTGCTTCAGCTTTTTCCGATGCAAGGGCGGATATGGCTTCTCTGGTGTTTTTCTGGATTGAATCAATATCATACACTTGGGTCTGGGCTTCATCTGTATCTTTCTTCGGAGCGAACTTTTTCAATGCAGCACAGGTTTTTCTGAGTGCTGATATTCGCCCCTGGAGTTCCATCACCCCGGTATTATCATCTGTCGGGGACGTTTCAATATGAACGACTCCAATGTTCTGAAGATCGACAAGAATTGCTTTTGCGTCGACAGCAGTCATCAAAAGATGAATTTTATTCATTTTCTCAACCATCAACCAACCTCGCTACCTCAATTTTTCTGGCCTTTGTGATTTTCTGGGAAGCCTTCGCCAGATTTTCTACATCCTCCAGATATCGTTTGATTTTGAGCACCGCTTCAGAGAATTCAGGGATCTGAATTTTTTCGTAGAGATTCACCTTTTGTGTGGTTTTTTTTCTGGCATATTCAAGTTTATCAATCCTTGTTCCGGCAACATCAATTTCAGAGAGAGCCCTGACGAGGCTTTTGATTGTACGGGTTCCCCATGGTTGCCAGGCAGGTGCAAGAACCGCGGATGCAACACTTTCGGAAAAACTGATTTTATTCAGAACCGGAATGGTAATACCTGCAATGTTATCCGCACCATACTCAATGGCAGAAACGGCAAGCGAAGCAGTCGGAAATTCCGGGAACAATCGTTCCGAATCTCCGATTTCAACCCTCAATTGTTCAAGATCCGTTTTGAGTTGCTCCAGCCGGTGTTTTTCTTTCTTGATCGTAATACGCAGATAGGCTTCCTTACTCTTGAGAGTCGGCAGGGCGATTTCACGAATTTTCAGTTCCTTTTGCAAGGCCTGCATGGATACCTTGTTGTACTGGAATTTTACAGCCATGAGCAGCCCACTCCGTAAAACTCAAATTCCATCAATCATGACCCCTGCCAATACGTGTCAGTGACGGCCTGCTTGATGCCTGTTTCATCCCTGGAGAAATATCTCTCCATCAGGCGCCATGTCACATCCAGCATGTCATCCGTATTCAAATCGACATCAATTGCCAGCAGTGAGTTGGAGTATTCCCTGGCAAACTTCAGGGTTCTCTCATCGTATTCACTGAGATCGAATCCATTATCTCTCTTGGTCCTTGCTTCGGCCGCATCGGCGTACAGTCTGACCGCTGCGTTCATCACCTGGCCATGATCGTCTCTGGTTTTCTTTCCAATAACCAGCTGCTTCAGTCGGGAAAGAGAGCGGAAAGGGTCAACAATCACCTTGCCGATATCCGTGTCTGTCCGTAAAAAAAGCTGACCTTCCGTGATGTATCCGGTATTGTCCGGAACGGCATGGGTAATATCGCCTCCGGAAAGTGTGGTAACGGCAATGATGGTGATAGAACCTCCTGCCGGAAACTGAACCGCTTTTTCATAGAGCCTGGCAAGGTCGGAATAAAGAGATCCGGGCATGGAATCTTTTGACGGAATCTGATCCATTTTGTTTGAAACGATGGCCAGGGCATCCGCATAGAGAGTCATGTCTGTCAGAAGAACCAGAACCTTCTCGTTTTTGTCGACGGCAAAGTACTCTGCTGCGGCAAGAGCCATATCCGGTACCAGAAGTCTTTCGACGGGGGGATTTTCCGTAGTGTTGATGAAACTGATAATCTTGTTCAGGGCTCCGGCATTCTCAAACAGGGCTTTGAAATAGAGATAGTCGTCATTGGACAAACCCATTCCCCCGAGAATAATCTTGTCCGCTTCAGCTTTGAGGGCCACATTGGCCATGACTTCATTGTATGGCTGATCGGGGTCGGCAAAGAACGGAATTTTTTGTCCGGTAACCAGAGTGTTGTTCAAGTCAATACCGGCAATCCCTGTCGCAATAAGCTGGTTCGGCTGCTTGCGTCGAACCGGATTTACCGAAGGTCCGCCGATTTCACGCTCTTCACCATCCACTTCGGGTCCGCCGTCGATGGGATGTCCGTAGGCATCAAAAAAACGTCCGGCAAGGTTCTCTGACACCTTGAGGGTTTGGGGCTTCCCGAGAAAAACAACCTGGGCTTCAGTGGAGACACCTTCCGTACCGATGAAAATCTGCAAGGTTACTTCGTCTCCGTTTATTTTGACAACCTGGGCCAGACGGTTATCAACCCATGCCATTTCCTCATTCCCGACGCCAGTAGCCTTCAAGGTGATGGTTGCCTTGGTAATCCTGTCAATCTTGCTGTATATTTTTTGAAACGCCCGTGTTTGCATCAGGCCACCTCTTTTTCATTGAGAATAGCGTATAGTTCAGTTTCAAAAACCTTGAATTGTCCGGATTCAAACTCACAAAAATTCATCTGTTTGAGAGCATTGATCATCTTCTTGAAGTAGGGGGCCACATCATCAAAGGTGTCAAAAACAAAATCCCTGTCGCAAATCCCCTTGACAATTTTCAAGCTGTACTCCTGACGCTCCACCGAAGCGAATCGGTCAACAGGATCGAACGCATCCTGCTGAATGAGAGCTGCATCAATCGCCTCACTTTTCCAGAAATCAATGTGATAGCTGATGGGAACGCCATCATCACCGAGAATGGAAATCTGATCCTGGGCTTCTTTGCCTCTCAACATTCGGTTTTTCAGGGACAAGACATCATTCACCCAGTTTTCTCCGGATCTCGCGGTAAGGAATGCCTTGATCTCGGGACTTTCAAGGTACTTTGAATAGCTTGCCTGGGGATCGATCGCCGGATAACGTTTGGAATCAGCCCGTTTTTGAGAAAGTGCATAAAAACATTGGGCGGCTTTCTTTGTTGACTCGGTAACCGGTTCTTTCAGGTTTCCCCCGGCAGGGGATACGGTCCCCAGAAAAGTAACCGCACCGATTTCTCCATTATGAAGGTAAACAACACCTGCCCTGGCATAGAAGTTGGCTATGATGGCGGATAAATCCATGGGGAAGGCATCGGGGCCAGGCAACTCTTCCAGACGGTTGGACATTTCCCGAAGAGCCTGAGCCCACCGGGAAGTGGAATCTGCCAGAAGCAGAACACTCAGTCCCATCTGTCGGTAATATTCACCGATGGTCATGGCGGTATAGACAGAGGCCTCCCTGGCGGCTACCGGCATATTGGAGGTATTACAGATAATGGTGGTCCGTTCATAGAGCTTCCGCCCGGTCCGGGGATCGTCCAGTTCGGGGAATTCCGTAAAAATTTCTACCACTTCATTGGCCCGTTCACCGCAGGCGGCAACAATTATAATATCGGCAGAGGCATTCTTGCTGATGGTATGCTGTACAACGGTTTTCCCACTGCCGAACGGGCCGGGAATGAACCCGGTACCGCCTTCGGCAAGTGGATTGAATGTGTCAATAATCCGATATCCCGTTTCCAGCAATCTGAACGGTCTCGGCTTTTCCCGATAGGCCTTCAACGGTACTTTCACTGGCCATTTCTGAACCATGGTAATGTTCTTCGTTTCACCATTACTGGATGTAATTACCGCGATAGTATCCCGAATGGTATGAGGGCCCTTGTCCACAATGGATGCAATTGTCCATTCACCTTGAAGATTAAACGGAGCCATGATTTTATGGCTGACCCAATTTTCCTTTACCTCGCCAAGCCAATGCCCGGAGAGAACAGAATCACCGGGAGAAACAAGGGGTGTCAAGTGATAAATTTTCTCATCATCAAGTGGAGATGTATACTCTCCGCGTTTGAGAAAAAGGCCCTCCTTTTTATCCAGATCATTTTGCAAGCCATCATAGTTTCTGGAAAGGAGTCCGGGACCGAGTTCCACTTCCAGCATGGAACCAGTAAAATCTACCGGGAGTCCACAACGCACACCCCGGGTACTTTCAAAGCATTGGGCAAATGCCGTGCTTCCGCTAATCCGGATTACTTCGGACATCAAACGCTCTTCGCCTGTCATCACATAGGCAATTTCATTCTGGCGGACTGGTCCGTCAGCCTTGATAGTGATCAGGTTCGCTACCACACCAATGACTTTACCTGTCGTCATTCAGCGTTCTCCTCTTGGGTCATTTTTTTTATATCCTGGTGGAGTTGATTCAGTAGTTTATCAAGTTTGATACGCCCCGCCTCCGGGGTAAGGGAGAGCCATCTCTCTATATCTGCAATTTTCACCGCATAGGCAAACACTGCCTCCCGGGAAAAAAGATTGCAACCAACAGCTTCATCCAGCCATTGCCAGCGAGCGGCGGTAATGGCTTTTTCAATTTCAAGGGGGGTAGCATTCCCGTAGATGTCAACAAGACTGGCAAGAACACCCATCTCCCCTCCAAGGCTAAAATCGACAGCCTGACTGGATGCAATCTTCTCTGAGAAATCATCAAAAGAAATAATCATCTCCGGATCGAGATGCCCTTCCAACCTGCCCGAAAGAGCTGTTGTAAAATTCCTCAGATGAATTTCAAACTCAAGACAATACCGGGGGAATCCCGATATCGGTGATTCTTCATCGACAAGGATTGCTGCCAGCATCCGGTGAAGAAGTTCATTCTCCTCAGAAATGCCGGGATACATCCGCCGATCATTCCTGTAATCCCAAATAAAATCAGAGAGAAAAGGGAAAAAAATTTCAGGGTCGATCAGTCCTTCAACGATGGTATCCGCATCATAGTATGACGGCTCAATGTGCACCGTATTCGCCCCGGAAGATACAGGCCTCAATGCTGATACGATGTTCAACACATCGTTGAACAGAAAACACTTTCTCAAATCAGCATAATCTGTTTCAGAGAGTTCCTCCCGAACAAAATCCTTGAACACGGGATATGGATGCTTCTGATAATCCTCATCAAGGGCGATTTCCACCAGGCTGGAAACCAGATAATAGTATTGAGTCAAGAATCAATTCTCTCCAAATAATGCACTCCGGGTTTTTTCCTTGAGGAAGGAGCGGAAGAACTCTTCAAAATCCTTGTCAGTAAACGACATTGAGCAGGAACCGTCTTTCAAATCAATCCGAAATCCATTTTTGATCCTGCCAGAAAAATCCATGCTCACATCTTCTGCAATCTGTTTCTTCAAAGAAGATTTAAGCTTCTGATAAAATACATCGTTCTTTCTATCGCTGAGAACGAGAGAAATATCGGGTATTTTGCCATCGGAAACCCAGGAGGACATTGTTGAAATAATCAAATCACCTAACAGATTCTCATTATTCAGAGCTTCCTCTACACCTGTACTTAAAACATTATTCGCAAAGAGATTGACGATACGCTGTTTCAAGGAAGATTCAGCCTGACGAGCGGCCATGGCGAGTTCACTTTCAGTTTTCAACCGCAAGTCTGAGGCCTTTTTCATCCCTTTTTCAATGATGATGGCGGCTTCTCTTTCCGCATTTTTGATGATTTCCTCTCTACTTTTTTCCGCATCCAGATGGATTGTTTCGGCTTCTTTTTGGGCTTTCCTGACACCTTCTTCATAAAGGCGTTCAGTTAATTCCTGCAACTTGTCGTTCATGATTCTCCCGTACAAAATCAACCATGTAATATTTTCAAAAACTATAACATGAACATCCAATCTGATAACAGCAATTTTTCCAAAAATGTTAAAAGAGTTCCGTGGGTTAACCGGATTTGAATTTTCAGAGGTTTTTCTGATTGTTTTACCATTCCACAACGATACTGATGCACATGACTTGAGCCAATATCCGAACCGAATACAGAAGACTCCGAATACACGGGGATGATTTCATGACTCGATATGACTATCCGGGGGATCATTCATACGGTGCATGCACCGGGATTACGGCTGGAATCACCAGAGAAATCGTTAAAAGGAGTGCATTATTTTACTACAGAACAGCTATGCCGAGCAGTTTCTCACTGAAAACAGAAATATCTGCAGAAATAATCACAGGATTTTGTTATATGTTTTTTGATAATTGAAATGTAAATTTCGATAGCACTCTGACTCGTATAATATTCAAAATCTCTTTTATATTCTTCATTACTATCAGAAAAATATTTCCGGATTCCCCCCGGATTTCCATAACTGCCTGAATGTGTGCATTATTATCTGATGTTGTTATTTCCCTTTTGAATAATGACTTTTTCAAGATTTTTCTTCTCTTTCCCGTATCCTGCCAATACATGGAATTCACTGTTTTCATCTGAGTCATAGTTGCAAGAAACACCACAGACCATTTCCCCGTTTTGATCATTAACCGTCACTCCACTGTAAAAATCTTGCCATATACAACTTTTTCATTGATACCCACAACATTCATCATTTCTCCTTGTCATCGCGGTTCAAAATAAAATCCGGGAAATGCACAGTGATTTCCGGTACATGATTTAACGCTGTAAATACTTTCATGAAAAAGAAATCACCAGAGAATTATCAGTGTGCCATTTTCTTGCACATGTTTTTTAACGCATCGAAAACATGAATTGCCACCATGGGCGTCAGGGCAAGACTTTTGTAAAAAGTTTCACCTTGAGCAGATCAGTGCCTGGAAAACACCGCTCTTCAACGGAGCCAGTACCCGGTTCGAAGGTAAGAATGCCAGGGATCAGGAACTTTCAGCGGATGAAAAAAGAGAACAGGAACTCAATAAGCAGCCTGGACAGACCAGGTATAAAAATGACTTCCCCAAAAAAATACAAGCAACGGTATGGACAGGATTACAAGTGATGCATTTCTTTCATAAGCATGTATCAATATCAAATCAGTGCCAGCTGATCGCTGGAAGTCGTTCACACCATTACGACAAGAACGGTTTGGAAAAAATCAAGGCTCTACAAGGAGCAGATGAACATCAAGGAACGATTGCTGAATGATCTTTTTTACGGTTACCGAAAACAGGTGCTGAAACTTGAAATGGATCGTCTCACATGAACCTCTGCTGCCGGACAGTGCTCAGCTGGAGCACTGTCACTTTTGATGGATGCAGACATTTTTTGTATTGACACCTTGTGCTGATACTCTGGAGAGGCATGGAGCACCTGCGATACTCAATATGAATCAGGAAAGTCAGTTGACCTTCTGTTGATTTATCAAGGTACTCAAAGATGCAGGCGTAGAGATCTGCATGAATGGCAAGGGACGCTTGAGGGATTATATCCATGTTGAACAGTTCTGGCGGTCCTTGAAATATGAGGATATCTGCCTGAAGTTGTCTCCTGCGGCACGATCAGGGTCCTGATGATCGAACACCTGATAGAGATATCAGTCATTTGAATCAGATAATAATCAGGCTGCATGTGGAAGAGTCCACCTTGTTCCAGGGTGGAGAATGTTTAACAATCGGGCTCAGCATAATCAGATAGAGAAAAGGCACGTCCGATACAGAACAGATTAAACCCTGACGGTTTTTTATGAAAAAACCAGAACAGGGGAATCCTGGTATCTCAAAAAGAAACCATCAGGGCGTAAAAATGATTATTGAGAAAAATCTATATCAAACAGCTTGATCAGTCTTCTTCATTTGATACCTCTTTCTGAATTTCCATTTCTGAAGTCTTTGGTTTTTTCGTTTTGGAGAACCCTGGCAAGAGGAGAATCAACGTGATAATAATGAGTGTAATGCTGATGGGTCTGGAGACAAAAATCAGAGGAGAACCGCTGGATATTATAAGTGATTGTCCAAAACCCTGTTCTGCAATGGGACCGAGTATCAGCCCCAGGACAATGGCCCCAAGAGAGAATCCTGCCCGATGCAAAAAATATCCACTGATACCAAATCCAAGCATTAGATAAACATCAAACATGCTGTTATTGATGGCATAACTACCAATAACCGATAGTATCGCAATAGAGGGTATCAAAATAGCATTGGAAACAGTGGCAACTTTTGCAAAATGAGGGGCGAGATAGAGTCCAAGTATCAAAAAAATAAAGTTCGCCACCAGCAAGGAAAGAATAAAGGCATAGGTGATTTCTCCATATTTCGTGAAAAGCTCAGGCCCGGGAATCAGGCCCTTTATCATCAGGCCACCCATTAAAGCTGCTGCAACAGAATTCCCGGGAATACCAAGAGTCAACAGCGGTATCAACGAACCACCGACAACGCCATTATTTGCACTTTCGGAAGCCGCTATCCCTTTGGGATTACCTTTCCCAAATGTGGACCGATCTTTGGAAAATTGTTTGGTGAAATTATAGGAAATAAACGCAGCAATAGTTGCACCCGCACCGGGAAGCATTCCGACGATACTCCCAATCAAACTTCCTCGTCCCATCGTTGGGAGAAGCCCCTTGGGAAGTTTTTCACGCTTGAGTGTTTTTACATCAACACTGAGTTCCTGAACAATATTACTTTCTGCTGTCAGTTCCAGTATCTGACTAACGGAAAATAAACCGATGAGAGCCGGCATGAATGATACACCCTCAAATAAATCCGGGATTCCTGCTGAAAAACGAATGAATCCTGCAATCGGATCCATACCAACTGTTGCGATAATAAGTCCGATTAAACCTGATATGAGTCCTTTGAGCAGATTACCGGACGTGAGTGTCACGATGCTGGCCAGTCCCATAACTGCCAGCAGAAAATATTCAGGAGGACCAAATTTCAACGCCATCCGGGCAAGAAGAGGAGCAAGAGTAATGAGAAAAATTGTTGAAACAATTCCTCCGGTGAAACTGGCAACAGTTGCTACTGTTATCGCCGCACCGCCTCGTCCCATTCTGGTCATGGGATAGCCGTCAAATGCGGTTGCTGCAGCAGCAGGCGTTCCCGGAGTTTTCAAAAGTATGGAGGAAATAGCTCCCCCGTACATTCCACCAGAGTATACGCCTCCCATCAAAGCCAAACCAGCAACAGGCTCCATGGCAAAGGTTATGGGAATCAGCAGTGCAACAGCCATGGTCGCTGTTAATCCAGGAATGGCACCGATCACAATCCCCCCGGCAGTTCCCGCAAAAATAGAAAACAGAACAAATGGATCAAGCAGTTTGGTTGCACCTGCCAACAATAAATCAAACATGGACGCAGTACTCCTTAAAAAATCCCGGCAGGAACTGGAACCGAGAGAAATCGAACGAATAAAAAATAAATAACCACGAGTAAGGATATTGATCCGATTGCAAGAGGAATTATTTTTCTAAAGCCCAAAATCCAGGCCAGAGTGCACATGAACAGAAGACTGGATAAAAAGAAGCCAAGCACAGTCATCAGTATGATATAAACAACAAGCAAGCCTGCGGTCAGTGAAAAGACAGCCGGATGATCAACCCATTTAACAAGAGTTCCATCCTCCTTTCGTCTCATTTGAGCGGCCCTGCCGAGTAGCATAATGGAAAATAATCCAAGCACTGCAGAGAGAAACCTGATATAAAGAGCTGCTGAGGCAGCTCTTTCAGGAAAGGTTCCTGCATACCAATACATACCGGCAGCCATGCCTGCACCGATGATTCCAGAAGCAATATCAATAGAAGAAACCTTCATTTTTATTCTCCATACTACCAGGGATTGTTTTTAAATACAGAGACTGTCGTCTTTAATACATCGCCCAGATACATATCGTAATTTTCTGCATCCATGTAGTTCAAAAGTAGCTGACCTTCAGCAGCTTCGATAAACCTGGGATCATTGACAACATCGGAAAACAGCTTGACCAGTATGTTCAATCGTTCTTCAGGAATGTTGGCAGGTGCAATAAATCCTCTTGAAGAATCAGAAATAACGTTATATCCAAGCTCGGAAAAAGTGGGGATATCGGGTTCGTAGGGAAGGCGTTCAGGTGTCATAACGGCAAGAATCCGTACATCACCAGCTTTGAAATTTGCCTCAATTTGTGAGTAATTCATAAAGGCAAGATCAACATGACCGCCAAGGATGTTGGTTTTCTCTTCGGAAGAACCTTTGGAGGGTACCTCCTTGATTTTGATGCCCACGGCCTCGTTGAAGCTGATTAATGCAAAAGAATCGTCTCCGCCAGCACCTGTTGTTGCACCGGTAAGTGATCCGGGACTGGTTTTTTCAGCATTAATGACATCGGCAAGGCTTTTCAGATTACTATCGATGTTGGCGACAAGTACGCCGGGATCAGTAACATAATTTGCCAGGGGACTGAAGCTTGCAAGAGTGTATTTGGCTCGGCCGGCAGCAATGTGTGCAGCAATATGAGGTGTAAAGGCACAACCGATGGTATATCCGTCCGGAGTTGAAGAGGAAATTGCTTCAAAACCGATCTGACCGCCTGCTCCGCTTTTGTTGACAATGACGAAATTTTGACCGATTTTATCCTTGGCAATCTCGGCAAACAGTCTGGCCATGGTGTCTGTCCCGCCCCCCGCACTGGATGGAACGATAATCGTTATGGGCTTCACGGGGAATCCTGACTCTGAAGCACCTTCATCCTGACCGTTTCCAAAAACAGCAGCAGGGGCGAAAAGCAGGAACAGGGATAATACCGCAAGAAAAATCGATGTGTAACGAAATTTATTCATATTTTCCTCCAATCAAGAACGTATGATCTTCACAACTGTGAGGCAATATTCATGCCAACGGGTGAACATTGTGTTTGGTGCCGTTTAAGTGGATTTTGTTAGACGATGGTGTGCCAAACAGCACACTCCCCCCCAAACATGTGCGGAATGGGACACAAGAAACTAAACCAATTCAAATTTCCGAATCTTGTTATAGAGAGCTTTGCGGCCAATATTCAAAATTTTTGCGGCTTCAACCTTATTGCCACGGGTTTTTTCCAACGCGCGAACTACTGCATTACGTTCTATCAAATTCAGATCCATAGTGCCGTCAGAATCAGTCTTTCCTTCCTGTGAAAAACGGTTATCCGGATGTAAAAAAGAGTTTCTCACAACATCTCCTTCAGAAAAAAGAACCATTCGTTCGACACAGTTTTCCAATTCCCTGACATTCCCCGGCCAGTCATATTTCATGATTTTTTCAAGCACTGCTTTGCTGATTTTTTTATGTGCAATACCATCCCTTTTGCAAATCTTGCTAACGAAATAGGTTACGAGTAACGGGATATCTTCTTTACGGGATCTCATAGATGGAGCCTTGAGAGAAACAACATTCAAACGGTAGAATAAATCACTTCGAAATCTCCCGGCTTGTACTTCCTTATCCAAATTTTTATTGGTAGCAGCTATGAGACGAAAATCCACTTCCACGGGTGAGAGTCCTCCGATACGGAGATAATTTCTTTCCTGTATAACTCTTAAAAGCTTTGCCTGGAGAGAGAGACTCATTTCTCCAATCTCATCGAGAAAAAGAGAACCTCCCTTTGCCAGTTCAATGCGACCTTTTTTCATTTTTTCTGCACCGGTGAAGGCCCCTTTTTCGTATCCGAAAAGCTCACTCTCCAACAAATTTTCAGGCAAGGTGGCACAATCCACAACGGCAAAAGGTTTATCCCTTCGGTCTCCGGTATAATGAATAGACTTGGCTATCAGCTCCTTACCCGTACCACATTCCCCCTGAATTAAAACATTTGTTGCCGATCCGGAAACAATCCGGATCATTTGATTCAAATCTTTCATTATGGGGCTGTCCCCAATCATGTTCTGCACACCATAGACACCTTTCAGCTCATTAATCAGGTCATTATTTTGTTCAAATATTTTTCGTTGATCGAAGGCTCTATTAACGACAAGAAGAAGAAGATCGTAGTCAATTGGTTTTGTCAGATAATCATAAGCTCCATGATGCATTGCATCAACAGCATGCCTGATTGATCCGAAAGCTGTAATAACAATCACAGGGACATTGGCATTAAAATGATGGATTTGTTCTATCAGCTCTATTCCGGAAATACCAGGTAACTTGCAATCTGTCAGAACAATATCCGGTTCTTTTATCTGGTTTATTTTTCGAGCCTCTTCTCCGGAAGCGGCTAAAAACACGTAAAAACCTTTAAGCTCAAAAAAATCCTTCAGTACTTCTCGTATGTTTTTTTTGTCATCACAAACAAGTATTGTTTTTGATTCAATCATTCGGCATCCCCCAGTGGAAGCTGAATTCTGGCATCTGTCCATTTACCATACTCACTGTCTATTATGATATTCCCTCGGTGTTTTTCAATAATCAGCTGACTGATAAACAGCCCAATTCCAGTACCCTCATACTTGCTGGTAAAATATGGATCAAACAGTTTCCCAAGAATCTCTGAATCAATACCCGGGCCGTTATCCCTTATGGAAATTGTTATCAAATCATTTTGGAATTCAGATGTTTCCATGGCAGAACTAATGGTGATTTTCCCTTCACCACTATCCATGGCCTGAACAGCATTCAGGATGAGATTCATAAGAACCTGCTTCATTTGACTGGGGTCAAAATAGCTGTCTGGAATATTGTCGTTGAGATTTACAATCAGTTCATTGTCATGCTGTCGAATATATTCTTCAGATAAATCCTTAACTTTTGCAATCAGGGTATTGATATTCCCTTTTATATAACGGGGTTCTCCCAATTTTGTAAAATTAAGAAAATTATCAATGAATTCTGTCAAAATCTTGATTTCCTCTTCAATTATCATCGTGTATTTATTAATCCATTTATCATTGGGATTTTTGATTCTCAGCATGATAGCTGCCCCTTTGATGGGTTCCAGAGGATTACGGATTTCATGTGCAATAACCGTGGAAAGCTTGCCAGCCATTGTTAATCGTTCATTACGTGTTCGAGCATCTATGTAGCCTTTCAGATTCGTCATCATAAGATTAAATGCACGGGAGAGAATCCCGACTTCATCAGACGAAGTTGACTCGTTGAATGTTTGAAAAATTCCTTCAGAAACTTTGGATGCATACTGTGTCAATGTATTCAGAGGCGTTGTTATACGTCTGGCCATTACCAGGGCAAATGCAATTCCTATCAAAGTAAATCCAATCCCAAGAAAAATATTTTTCCAGATAAGACGCCGGAGCTCATCCCGAATATTCTGATCCGTCATACTGATCAACACATAGCCTATGATTGTATCTGCCAAAGTAATGGATCGGATCATTTCCCCTGAAGAGAGCGGGGCAGTACCTTTTTTTTCCCATGACTCGCCCAGTAAATGAATCCTGTTATTCATTTTAACAATGAAATTGCTATCAAGAATGGAAACGGACAGAACATCCTCATCATCGGCTATTTGATCGCAATACCTTCGCAGCGTTGCAAAATCCTTTTTCAGAAACGGATCGAGACAGGAAATGGCTGCCGTTTGAGCCAGTGTCATCCCTTTTTTGTTTATCTCATTCTCAAGAAATGATTTATTCTGATTTATGTTGAGAAAAACCATCAATGCAATCGTTGTGAAGAGCAAGCTGGAAATAAACAGGATGAATTTAACAGAAAGGCGCATTGTGAGTGAGACCAACTTGATTCAATAGATACTTTAGCATAGTATTCCTTGCATGAAACAAAGGTTTAAATATATATTATTCCTGATTCTTTTCATAGTGCCTTTCGGAACCATATATTCTCAAAATCTCAATTTCGGATATGCCTCCGGTGAAAATATTGTTGCGATTATTAACAAGTTCACACCATTCATGAACTACATAACGCACAGAACTGGTTTAAAAGTAAATTTTGTACGTACTGTATCATACGCAGAAACGCAAGAAGGATTTATCAATGATGTTCTTGATATGGGGATTCTCAATACACTCTCATTCCTGGAGATTGAGAACAAACATGTTGTTATCCCCATTGCAGAAAGAATAAAAAACGGAAATACAACGTATCAATCCTATTTCATTGTCCGAAATGATAGTGCCGTGGTGACACTTCAGGATTTAATCGATAAATCCTTTGCTTTCGGAGATCCGAATTCCACCAGTTCCTCGTTAATCCCTCAGATAATTCTGGCCAGTGAGCACATTGATATCTATGAGAATCTAAAAAATTACCTGTATATACAAAAGCAGGATTCCATTCTGTATGCAATCCTTAACAAAACCGTCGAAGCAGGGGCGGTGGCATCATTTATTTTTGAGGAAAGTGATCCCGAGGTTAAAAATCTTTTACGTATAATCAAAAAATCCGATCCCTTTCCACTTGGACCTTTTGTCGTCAGCAGGCGTATGGATCCCATGTTGAGAATGGAACTTCAAAAAATCCTTTTGTCAATGAATACATGTGAAGACGGACTGACGGCATTGGAAAGTGCAGGGCTGGAAGGTTTTACCGTGTTTAACAATACAGATTTCAATCCTCTGCGAGAACTTTACAGACAGCAACAAAAATAGAACGCTCTGTTCATGTTGGGGAAGAATGAAAAAAAACTGGCCGGATTTTTTTGATCCTGATCCGCGTCATTCCTGTTTTCCAAAGATTGCAGTGAATATAAAAAAAAGACTTTGTACTGCCATACAGATTTTTACCATTCCCGGGATCAAGATTCATTTTCCGAAGACTAATGAAAAAGAATCTCATATGATGATCCCGATTATAATCTTCCTGAATAACTTGTACATTGATAAAACAACGGTATTCCGTGCAGTCGGAATAAAGTGAAATCACCATTTTTCATCCCTCATGGGAATCGGAAAATATCCTGTGATTCCCGGGGGAAACAAGAAATCTATCAACCGGTTTATCCAGGGATTCTTGTGCTATCAAAAAACATGGCACCGTTCGATGTTTTCTTACCTTCCATCCAGTGTGTCAATAATTTCGCCTGACACTTCCCTTGACTCATCAACTTTATTTTCATACCATGAAAGTATCATGAAAATGAATAATGACAAAATAATAAAAATAATAATCATACTGGCTGGATTTCCGATTTTATATCATTTTTTAGTTCTGTCGAGCATCGTACCATACCAATACGCATGGGGTGGAAGGCTTGAGAGTTTTACCCAGGTTGTTTTTTTTGAAACAATCTCCATCCTCGTAGCATTATTCTTTATATTCACCATTTTAATAAAAGGGAAAATCATAAAACTGTATTTTCATCAAGGCATTGTTGATGTAATCCTTTGGATATTCGTTGCTGTATTTTCCATTAATACCATTGGGAATTTATTTGCAAAAAAATCACTTGAAATGGTTGTTTTTACTCCAATGACATTCATTACTGTATTGTTACTATTGAGAATATTACTCAAAAAAAAATCAATTCAGTTTGTTGTATTAAAGGCTGCTGGGATTATTGGATATTCCGTCACTGCCATAATTGTTTTTTTGACATTAATCAGCCTCTTTGTGTGGTGGAATAGTCCCGGACAGGCCCAAATGATTACTGACGACAAGGGGCGTTACCTGGAAGAAAGCATCTCTGTCATTGAAAAAATTACGCTGGGGAAACAAGAGCAATATTTAATTATTCGAGGTGCCAATCGTAATAACCCTGTGATGCTTTTTCTGCATGGTGGTCCCGGGAGTCCTGAATTCTCATTTATAAGGAGAAAAAATTCGGGATTGGAAAAAAAATTTGTAATGGTTTACTGGGAACAACGTGGATCAGGTAAATCATTTAACAATGATATCCCTCTTGAATCTATGAATATTGATCAGTTTGTTGCTGATACAAAGGAGCTGAGTGAGCATTTAAAAACGAGATTCAATAAAAGAAAAATATTTGTAATGGCACATTCATGGGGGACAATATTCGGAATTTTAACGGTTGAAAAATACCCGGATCTTTTTCATGCATATTTTGGCATTGGACAGGCCTCCTATCAGTACGAGGGAAAGCAGCTATCGCTCAAATGGTTAAAAAGGAAAGCCATGGAGAGTGGAAAAAAAAGAACTATAAATGCAATAGACAAATTACACATTCCGGAACCTGGTTCAACAAATAATGAATGGCTTGAATATATGCTTACAGAGAGACGTTATCTGGAACAATTTTCAGGTGGAATAACTCATAAAGGTGTGACTCTTTTAACGATACTACATATGCTGCTTACGACTAAGGAGTATACAATTCCGGACAAGATAAATTATGTAAAAGGGGCATTGTTTTCTCTCAAAACACTTGCGGGAATATCAATGGAAACTAATCTGTTTACAACTGTACAATCCCTTCAGATTCCTGTGTACATATTCCATGGAGCCTATGACTATCAAGTATCATATTCATTATCAAAAAAATTCTTTAATCAGCTTGAAGCTCCACAAAAAGGATTTTTTACATTTCAAAACGCAGCTCACAACCCTAATCTTGAAGAACCGGAAGAATTTAATTCTATCATTAACAACATTGTTCAAAAGTATGAATTCCCGCAATAAACACAACGACGTTACACAACTGTAAATAAACCGATGGGAAACTCCATATTCCTTGACATCAAATAGTTCTCTGGAAATGATGCCGTTTTCTGACATCCCCGAAAAGGCACTTCCGTCTGTGTCGGTTATTCTTATCACAAAATAGATGCATCGATGGCACGCTCCTGGGAAAAGGGAATGGAATTCCGGACACGTTATATGGAATCCCGGGAATATCAGAAAACTGATGCGTGCCCTGACTTCTGATTTTGTCAGCGAACCCCTCCCCTTTCAGATTGATATTTCTGACATGGGTAATCGTCCCGGGCAGCTTCTGAAGATGATGCAACAATTCTGGCTGGCCGAAAAACAATAATGGACATCTGGAGTGAAGCAGGTTACTCTAAGCTGGTATATTTGTGAGAATTCAGCCTGTATCATGCACATTTCAAGGAGGATGTATGAAAAAAATCAACAGGACATTATTGTTTTTGACTGCTCTACTGGTTTTGTCTGTTCCAACCAGACTTTGTGCAAGAGCCCAGAAAGAATCCGGGAAGGATTCTTACCCAATAATGGTTTTCGAACCCCAGGAACTGAAAAAATCAAATGCCGTGGATGGAAAAACGGTGGAAATAAATATTTTCACTACCAATGACGAGCATGGATGGATTTTTGACTGGGATTTTGGTCAGGGCGGACCAAGAATGTCCCGGGGAAAACCAAGGCCAAGCGGCCTTGCCAGAGTGTCCACCTTGTATAAAAGGCTCTCTGCAGAAAATGACAATTCAATGATTGTTTCATGTGGCGACAGTATTCAGGGCACAATTCTTTCTTACTACTATAATTTCATTGAGAGCAATCAACTGAATCCCATGGTAGCAATCTTTTCAAAAATGGGCTATGAAGCATGGACCGTAGGAAACCATGAAGTTGAACAGGGTAATGAGGTTATGCTGAAAATTGCCAATGAAATGGCCGACGCTGGTATCCCTGTTCTCAGTGCCAATGCGGTATGGGAAAATGATCAGAATAAACCATATTACAAGCCGTATATGATTAAGGAAATCAACGGTGTAAGAATGGGAATTCTCGGACTGACAACCCCTGGTATTCCAATGTGGCTTGCCGATTCAACTCATGAAAAACATGTTTTCCTTGATATGGTAGAAACAGCCAGGAAATATATTGCAATACTGAGGAATGTAGAGAAATGTGATGTTGTTGTTGGACTTTTTCATTCCGGTATGAATGAAAACTATGATATAGCAAAAGCTGAAGCGGCAGGTGTTCCTGCTCCGAATGCATCTGCACTGGTGGCAAAAGCAATTGGAGGTGGACCCAATGGTATTGATGTAATTATTACCGGGCATTCACACAAACAGATTGATGATGAAAAGAATACGGAGTATAGAGATGACAGAAATAATGTCGTCAATGGTGTCAAGTTTGTTCAAGCCAGAAGTTGGGGTGAACGGCTTGGGCATGCTTCTATTTCTGTTGTCGGTGCAGGCCATAACTGGGTGGTAAAAGATATATCAATAAAAACCTATACAATGGAAAATGTGGAAGAGGATCCTGAGATACTGGATTTTATGTCCGGGTATATAAAGGGAGCACTGGATTATGCCAGTACTCCTGTCGCTAATGCAACTGCCGATCTTCCTTCTTTACGGTCATATTATGAAGAAACTGCAATAGTAGATCTTATTCAGGAGACGCAGCTGAATTTCAGTGGTGCTGATATCAGCATTGCTGCCGCATTTAATCCAAATCTCCTAATTCCAAAGGGCGAAATTACCGTTGGTAATATTGCAGGTATCTATGTGTATGAAAACTTCCTTTACGCACTTGAAATGACAGGTGCACAGATTAAAGCATACCTGGAGTATTCTGCAAATTTTTTCAATGTCATTAATAATGAAAATGTTGATAGTACACCTTTGGTGAATCAGGATATTCGCGGATATAATTATGATATGGCTCAGGGACTTTATTATGAAATAGATCTCACAAAAGAACCTGGCAGAAAAATTGTCAATATGAAGAATCTGGATGGGTCTGATTTTGATTTGAATAAAATATATAATGTCACACTTAACAGTTACAGATATAATGGTGGAGGTGGCCACTTAAAGGCTGCTGGCCTTATAACGGATGGCGTGATTAATACTAAAACAACGTATCAATCCTCAAAACCCATGAGAGATCTAATGGTTGAATACCTGGAATTAAAAGGTCAATGGGGACCGGAAGACATCGTATCTAACTGGAAACTTGTACCTGTCACAATTGCAAAACGAGCCATTGAAAATCAACTGGCTTCAAGCTCTGAATCCCGATAGTATTCCATTTCACCCGCCCGTAATGGGCGGGTGTCTGTTCATACAATAAAATCAACTGATAGAAAACTCAAAAAATTGCGGATTGACTCCATTTCCCGATGTGTTACGACTCTTTTGTGAAGTGATATAAATAGCTCTCCAATAAAGAAATATAAAAACAAAAGAAGGACATCTATGGCTATTATAGCACAAAACAATCTTTAAAATTGGAGAAATTCCTGAAAACCCTGATGCTTAAAAAACCCTGAACTGATGTTGAATAATATACCTGATGAAAAATTGATGACAGAACAAAAAACAATAGAAATAATTATCCTGTCCGTGCAGTGTGGAATTCAATCATTTCCGGAGTTTTTTTGAGCATGATAAAATAGAAGCATCAAGAAGAGAGTCAGGAAGAAACACTTCCCTTCCTGAAATATGCGGACGTAATCCTTTTCAGGAAGGGCGAAATAGCTCCACATGTATACACAATAATTTTGAAATAATTGTGTACGGAACATTTATTGATCGGAAGAATACTTGATACCCTTGTAGAAGAGTGTCGGAATGTTCTGCCAGAATTCGGTCATGTCGTCTATAAGTACAGGAGAGTAGTCTCCTGCTATTGCCCTGAAAGGAATAAAAAAAGAGAACTGGCATATGGTGAATTTGAAAAAGACCGCGAAGCGTTAAAATGAAAATTCCCTGCACAAGGATATGGATGGATGCAGGGGAAGGGAAAAATGTTCTGGTCAATCTGGAATAAAAGCCCCTCTTGTTTTGGATAGAAGTATATTTACCCCGGTGCAGGATCAAGCCATAAATGGAATCGATTGTACAAAGATAGAAAGCAGTAGAAAGAGTGAATAGTCAGCTTGATGTATCTTTTGGATTTGAAAAATATACACTATGTGGGAATCAAAAAATGATATGAGGATGTCATTAGCATTGATTATGATGCTCAGTCTTGCTGCTGGATAGACCAGGGAGGGCAAACCTGAACTTGTCAGGTCTCTTCCAGGAGCAGAATAATAAAAAATCACTCATTTTCATGAATTCCCGCTAGAGGTGTCTCCGAATAATATTCTGGATGTCAAAATCCGCAAATAAAGAGAGTTTTGATCCAATGATAACTTGATTGTGAGGAATCTCAGGCTTGGAACCAATATTTTAACGTACTTCCAACGAAATGGAATCTTGATTATAGTGAATTAAATCCTGGGAATCAGCTACATCGCAAAACGCTCTCCATAATGCCCACTTTGCCTGTCAATGGAAGAGGCATTTCCCTAATTCTCCCCAAGCTCGAATCGAATTCTCAGTCTGAGGTTGCCCTGAACGGGGAACCCGTCTCTGATGGCGGGATTGAATTCGGCATTCATTGCCGCAGCTATAGCTGCTTTTTCCAGGAGCTTGTTACTGCGGGGAGGCTGTATATGGTAATCTGCTGGCTGTCCGTTCTGGTCAATAATAACATCGATAACAACAACCCCCTCAACACCAAATCTCCTGGCTACCATTGGATAATCCGGGCTGATGGAGGAGAATAAAACCGGGGCGGAATCTTCAACAATGCCGGGCATACTTCCTTCAGTCAAACCTGTTCCTGCCGTTTCCTGTGCCCCGGCAATTGCCGCCATGGGAGATTCTTCAATGTTTTCCTCAACATTTGAATGAGCATCCTGAACTGTTTTGATGGCAATTGCATCTTCATGAGCAGCTTTTGAAGATTTTCTGCCTGATGATTTTGCCACGTTACTTGCAACAACCATAGTCGTTTCATCCTGGAGATTCGGGTTGAATTTCTCTGCCTCTTCCGGGGGAGCAGGACGAGCCACCACTCCGGGGACAATAAATATTCTTGCAGAAAGAGAATCCGGTTTTTGTCGTTCATGCAACGAAGGGACTGAAGGTAGCGTCTGACTGATAACAGCCAGCAACACGGCATGAAACCCCAGGGACAGGGAAACTGCCGTTAGCAGACGTCGCCGGTTTCTCAATGTTGCCAATTTACTCCAAAATCAAACTGTCGCCCGTCAACGGGATACCAGGAATCTCCGGAGAAGGAGTTCCAGTAAACGGCGGTTGGCGTGCGGTGATCCAGAAGATTGACCACCTTGCCGTACACTGTCAGTCCCTCGATGGGATACCAGTTAATCTGGACATTCCAGTCTGTCCGCCCATTCACCATACTTTGAGAGTTTGTGTTGTCACCCCCTTTATAATAGACGGATGTGATTCGGGCATCAGTGGAGAATTCCAGCGATTTGATCGGCGTATAAGAGAACCTGCTGTAGATTGTATGTTCAGGAACCAGGGGAACAACCTTTTCTGAAGTCTTGAATCGGGCCCCATCGAAGGAGTAGGATGTTTCGATACCGAAGATGGCATTGCTCCAGGAGCCGGATAATACAGCGCCGAAATGATATGTTTCGCCGATATTCTCATTTTTTTTGGCAACGGGATTAAATGCAATTTCATCCGCCATGGCGATAAAATACGGAGCCAGTGAAGCACTGAATTGACGATCACGGAACTCCAGCGAAGCTGTCACATGATGACCAATCTCAGGCCGCAAACTGGTGTTCAGCACCGAAGGGCCAAAGTAGTAGGAAGCCTGTTCATCAAGCAAGGGATAGCGAAACACACGGCCATAACGAAAACTCACCGTCCATTGATCAACAGGAAGCCACGAAGCTCCAATATCATAGACAAAAGGAGTGTATCGCACCTTCTTGTCACCACCTGTTATCTCATACATGGAAAAACGCATGCCAACATCGGCAACCCAGTGCTCTCCAAACAACGCTTTGGTGCGCAGCCAGACTGCAATATCGTACCGGTTAGCCGACTGATTATTCTTCAGAACCTTCCTTTGTTTTGTGTTGTATGATTTTACGGCAATTTTCGACCAGTTGGCATCGATTCCGCCGACAGGAGTCAAGGCTACCATATCATCAATAAAAAATGTTGTGTCAGCCTTCAGCGTTGCACGAAAGTCGTCCAGAACCGGATTATTAAAGGAACTCCATGAAGTCATGTTACTGGTACTGTCTACCCGGCGCCAGGAGAAAGGCAGTGCCAAAGTTATTGTACCAATCCTGATTGTCGGATTCAGCTTTGTCTCCAGGGTGATTTGAGAAACCTCATCTTCCTTGTTTTTGGCCTGATCGGGATTGTCTTTGTACTCGGCTTCGGAGAGTCCTCCGGGGAGCTGATATTGACTAATGGAGAACAGTCCTCCGACATCGACATCAAAGTTACCCATTGTCATGCCGAGATTCAAATTCGTCACAATAGTGTGACTGCTGGACCTTTTTCGTGATGGTTTGAGGTCTTCCCTGTGAAAACTGGCTTCCGCCCGGAACGTTTCCCCGGCAAATGAGGCACCCACCGTCTGACGGTTGGTGAGATTGGTGAGATTGGTTGTCAGGTCTGCGCGTCCCCAATATTCAAAGCCTTCCGGCTCTTTTGTGATGATATTGATGGTACCGGCAACAGCCTGATCGCCGTACAGGCTGGACATTGGTCCTTTGACAACTTCAATCCGTTCAATCCGGTCCAATGGTATGGCCCGCCAGTTGACAGATGCCATATCAGCCCGGTTTACCGGTCTGCCGTCAATAAGAATCAGGGTTCGGCCAAAACCATTTTCCCCGAATCCACCCATGGCAACATATTCATTCCCGGGAGAAGAGGATCGGATCGCAATGTCCGACAGGGAACGGAGGGCGTCCAGTACCGTATTTCCCTTCTGAATATCTTCTTCTGGAATAACACGAACATAGGACGGTGTCGACCGGGCATCTTCCTCTACCCGGGACGCAGTTACAACAATTTCTATCTCTTCAGAAAATACAGCGGTTTGAACAACCGCAAACAGACCCACCAGGGCCATTAGACGAAACATAGGTGCCTCCACAGCATTTAACCGCAATGGAATATCCTGGCTTCCGGCACGAAAATCATCGCCTTCCCTTTCGGTGACATGTTGACAATTTCACCGCCGGTTACAGTTGGCAGAGGACAGCCGTGGATTCTCACCACATTCCTCCATCATCGGTATTATAATATTATATGATACGAGTAAGGTATGGCAAGATCAGAACACCTGAAATAGAATGCAACGTCTGAAAAAGGAGTTCCCAGGGGAAAAACCCCTGGAGTTTTGAAAGTATGCAACTCTTTGCGTGTCAGGGGAAAAACTGCCGTCAACAATGTTTGAAAACGCTACCCGGGTAAAAAAATCTTTACCTTGTGTCATAAAAAACAAACGGAGACTTCCCCGGGGAAAATCCCGGGACTGCCCACAATGTCCCAAGTTAAATTATGATAAGGGAAATCAGAAAATTCTGTAGAGAATATGCCTCCTTTGGCACATACTGTAACAAGCCGGAAGTGTATGTCTGAAGTCATCGCTGCATCTGCTGGCAACAATGATAAATGCTTGTATTGTCCGATTGACTATTGGATAACCACTGATATGATAAGGAATCATGGTATGACATCCGATACAATAATCAATTTGCTCCATCTTGAACCTCTACCTGATGAGGGGGGATACTACTCCCAAACCTGGAAAACGGATGCAGGTACCGCCATTTATTTTTTACTGACTCAGGGGAAGAACGGCTTTGCTGCCCTGCATTATCTCTCGGGAGTGGAAATCTATCATTTTTATGCTGGAGACCCTGTCCGGCTTGTGTTTTTTCCTTCCAAAGAATCCCCGGGAAAGGTTCGGGAAGTGATTCTGGGTGGCAGGCTGGGGATGGGGGAGATTCCCCAGTGCATCGTTCCCGCCGGAACCATTCAGGGCTCTTCTCTGGTTGATGGCGGTGAGTGGGCATTGCTGGGAACAACAATGGCCCCTCCCTACTCGCAGGAAACCTTTCATCTGTCCACCAGAGAAGAGCTGTTGATCGAATTCCCGGAACACCGGAATTTAATTATGCAGTTGACAAGAAAAGAGGATTCCTGAATGTCAAAGGAAAAAACAGTTCTAATTACCGGAGCTTTTGGACAACTGGGCCAAACCTTGCTTCGGAGTTTCTCCCGGGCCGGTTATCGGCTGATTCTGTTGTGCCGAAAAAACAAGACGGAATTCTCCTGGAAATTTCAATCTGACAATGCTGACAACCCTCTTGTACTGGAGGTGAATCTGGAGTCACCAGAGCAGATAGAAGATGCCTTCGACAAGATTCTTGCCTGCAGGATACAGCCTGATACCTTGATAAACAATGCAGCCCTTCAGGGGATGCAGGCCCTTGCAGATATTGATGCTGATGCATGGGACCGGATGATGGCGGTCAATTTGAGGGCTCCACATCTTTGTACCCGGTTGTTCTCAGCCCTGGGGGATTCTACTGATTTCCCGGAGGGACGATCCATTGTGAATATTGCATCTATTGAGGGTGAAAATCCCGCCGTGAATCATGCACACTACTGTGCCTCAAAAGCCGGGCTTATCCAGTATTCCAAAGCCTCAGCTCTGGAATTGGGCCCTTTGGGCATCCGGGTAAACTGCGTATCTCCCGGCCTGATTGACAGGCCCGGATTAGAAACAATATGGCCCGATGGTGTGTCCCGGTATAAATCCGCTTCCCCGCTGAACCGTTTGGTTCGAGCAGAAGATGTTTCAGCGGCAGTTGTTTTTCTTTGTTCCTCCGTAGCTGCGGGTATCACAGGTATCAATCTTCGGGTGGATGCCGGAACAGGAACAACACCAGGGTATTAATTCAGGGTGCAGTATCTATCAAAAGGACCGCTACGGGGAACCATCATGAACGACTCAATCCAGAACAGCAGTGAACGGAATTTCATGCTTTCTCTTCCACTGCATCCCGGAACTACACCAAATCCACCCTCTTTCCCTGTAAAGTGCTCTCCATAACCTGTCCCTGAAAGCAGTTTTCCGTTGAGTTTTTTATATTGTTCAGGAGGCAAAATGACTCCTGGGAAATTTGTGGCACATCCGAAAATCCTGACATCCCCGACGAAGATGCCCGATATCTGGCATAACATCGACTCAAACAGCTTCGATGTTGTTTATCATTATTATGCTTACAGGTTGTCCCTCAACAACTCCGACAAAAAAAGAAGTGACAAGGTATTTCCTGGCTTTCAGTCCACAAAAGCCACCAACAAAAATAACCCTGGCGGAACCCGGAAGTTTTTTATGAACGGCAGAAGTCACTTAATCCTTTTTGTGTCGCCGTGAGTAGTGGGTGTCCGACAAGAAAGAATCCCGCAGAACCCAGATAATCCAACGCTCTGAATGACAATGCAATTTAATACCGGGAAAGGTGCTGCCTGGCTTGCATTAGTACAGTTGCGGATGAACAATGACAGCCAGGGGATTCCGGTTAAGGCTGGACATGGAACCTGTTGTCAACGTTTCCTGATATGGGACGGTGCACTCGCAGGGATGCGGGACGGTAACACGATTCATGTGGCGTATCCTCCATGGATTCTGACCGGGGGGCGGAACGAAAAATGAATTGTTCTGTCCGTCTCCAGAAATCAGAATTCCATACCAGAAAATGCACAAAAAAGGCCTTCTCCCATCCTCAACGCAGTGTTGCCGTGTTTTGGGAATCAAAAAACTCATTTTCGGTGGGACGGGATTGAAATCGTCCCGGCATGCACAAGCCACAATTGCCGAAAAATCCATTCTTTTCTTATTGCCGTGGTAAGAACTTGCCACTGTCAACATTTTGCAGGATGATAGTTTCATGGATCCGAATTTGCATCGACTGCTGAAATCAACCTCTCTTTTCTCTTCCTGTACTGATAACGATCTGACAGTCATTGCATCTCATTGCGGGTTTCTCGATTTTCCGGATGGTGAAGCCGTTTTTTCTCCCGGAGATAATTCCGGGTGTTTGTACATTGTTGAAAGTGGAGAGATTATTATCCGAAAGAACGATGACGAAAAGCACTTTGTGGATATAGCCCGATTTTTGATGGGTGATATCTTTGGAGAACTGGATATGTTTATGGGGGAAAAACGAAATGCAGTTGCCTGTGCATCCGGCACAACAAGGCTTCTGGTTTTCCCCGGCAATGGAAAAAATTTTGAGAATACTTTTACGAATCATGCAGGGGTAAGTGCCCGGCTTCTTCATGCTTTTCTGGTGCAAATTTCAGCCAGAATCAGAGGGGTAAATACGTTGGTCAAGGAAAACTCCCCCCTTGTTCAGGAGCTGAAACGCCAGGTTTATGTGGATAAACTGACAGGTTTGAACAATAAAACTCTTTTTGAGGAGACTCTGAACAAAATTCTGACGACTCAAAACACAGAGGTGACGACCGGATTGCTGATGTACAAACCGGATAACTTCAAAGTGATTAATGACAACCATGGTCATGAGGCCGGAGATCGGGTTTTACGTTATATTGCTGATAATCTGTGTGCGCTTGTGGACAGCCGGGACATGTTGTTCAGATATATGGGGAATGAAAATGCATTGATACTCCCGGGGGCCGACAGAGAGGTGTTGCGTCAACAAGCAGAGAACATCGGGAACTATCTGCGGTCTGTCAGTTTCCAGGATATTCTTGGTGATGACTCCTTCCGGCTGTCAGTGAGTTTTGGCTTGGGACTGTCACCAGAACATGGGAAAGATGTCTTGTCGTTGGTTACAGCTGTTCACCCTCTGACACTTGAGGGACGGTATCGTGGTGGAAACTGCATTTTGTTTCCGGAGGATTCAACTGAGTCATGACAAAGAATCTTCTCAAAAGTCTGGAAATCTTTTCCTCCCTGAGTTCTGAAGAACTCAGGAAAGTGCGGTTTTTCATGAAACTACATGAGATTCCTGGAGGTTGGATTCTCTTTCGGGAAGGGGATGCAGGACGTTTGATGTACATCGTTTTATCCGGAACAGTAGCCGTCTCCATTATCAGTGCCGACGGAGATGAACTTGAAGTATCCCGTATAGGCGATGGAAGTTTCTTTGGAGAAATGTCCATACTCGAAAAGGATGTCCGTTCAGCAACCTGTAAAACCGTGGGAGACTGCCTGCTACTGTCTCTTGACCTGGAAGGATTCAGCCAGTTGATAGAGAACGAACCGACTGCAGCAATCAAAATCATGCAACATATGCTGAATACCTCTTCCAGCCGACTGCAGAAAACCGGCACCTTTCTCTCGGATATGGTAAAATGGGGTGAAAATGCCCGCATTCGAGCCGTTACTGATGATTTAACCGGTTTGTACAATCGACGTTTTTTTGATGCTTCCCTTGAAAGTTCCATTACAGAATCGCTTCAACGTGGTACACCCCTGTCTCTGATGATACTGGATCTGGATCATTTCGGGACTCTCAATGCAGAGTATGGAGAGGCCGTAGGGGACGAGGTGATTATCGATGTTGTGTCTGCTTGTACCTCAGTGTTCGGAGAAGAGGATATCCTGGCCCGGTACGGAGGAGACGAATTTGCTTTTATATTACCTAAACGGAACGGAGAGAATGCCCTGGAATGCTGTCGGAAAGCTGGAAAGGCAATCAGAAATATGGATGTATTGAAAAGACATCAGGGGTCGTTCAAGAATATTACGGTCAGTATTGGCATTGCAGTATGTCCAGATCATGGAACAACTTTCGAAAAATTACTGGAGAAGGCCGATAAGGCACTTTACGCTGCCAAAGAAGCTGGTAGAGACCAGGCAGTATTATACCATACAGGTGAGTCAGAATGAGAAAAGTGCACCTTCCGAATCAACGACAGAAATCGCATATTGTGAATGCGTTTATCAATATCATGTGTTGCCGGGAACAGTTCCTGGTGGTGGGGCATCAGCATCCTGATGAAGACTGTGTCGCATCGATGGTAGCCTTCAGTCTTCTTATGTCGAAGCTTCACAAAAATCCGGCTATGATACTCAATCGGGAAAATCAGAAAAATTTTCCCTGCCTTCTGAACATTGCCATGTATAATTCAATCAAGGTGATCGGCAGTCCTGAAGAAATTGGGCATGATTACGATACGGTGATTGCCCTTGATACTCCAAAACCGGATATGCTTGATTTTTACAGCCACCTTAAAGGCCTTCTCGCCCGGGACAATGTTCTCGTGATGGAAATCGATCATCATCTGGAAGCCGATGGGGAATATATCGGAGATGAAGGATACAGGTTGGTGGACGAATCCTCTTCTACCTGTGAGCTCATCGGCTACCTTTCGATGAAACTCTGCAAGAAAAGTAATATTCTGAAGGATTTCGGGATTGTGGATTTTTTCACCCGGAATTTTGCCTTGTCCATTGTTACTGGTATGGTAGGTGATTCAAAGATGGGTCAGTTCCTCAAAACACGGGAGGAAAAGCGTCACTATCAGTATTTCATTCAATTCTTCAATGAAATTCTTGTTCGGGAAACCAACAAGGATTCGGACAATCTTGCCAGTATTGAAGACGTTTATTGTACACAGGAGAAGCTTTCCAGGAATGAAATGGAGTGTTGCAAAGACTTTCTCAAACATAAGGAATCCAAAGGTCCGATAGCCTGGATTGCCCTGAACGAGGATAACACTGCTCAATTGTTGCAGTGTTATGGAAAGGATATCATCATCACTGTCGCCAAATACACTGCCAATCTTCTGGCTGAGGAAAGCAGTTGTGTAAGCCTTGTGGCCTATTACGACACTCCCGAAATATCCAGTCTGATTCAGCTTCGTATGCGTCGAAGCCAGAATTTTCAAAACCTCGATCTCCGGGAAGTAATTGCCCGCATCGGTTTTTCCAATGGCGGAGGGCATGAGGGGGCCGTAGGGTTTCGGGTTTCCCGGGAGATGGTAACGGATTTCTCCTCATTTATCGATGACATAGTGACAAAAACCATTGCGATAGTTGATTCAAAATAAGCGTTGCTGATCAAGTGTTCTGTCTGATGGACAGGGTGGAACTTCCTGGAATCTTCACCAGTGGAAAACCAGAGATTGAAACGCCTGGTTGCCAGGCACGTCCGGGATCTCCTGATAAAAAACTTTTCAGGTCCGAGGCAAGATGAGATGCGGTAACATACCTTGTGACTTTCTTCGGAATCCCGGAATCCAGGTTATAACAACAGACTCAAATCAACCGCCGTTCCTGTTATTATGAATCGTGCCTGGCTCATCATACCAGGCTGTGTGAACATATCACGTTCCTTGAAATGTCGCATCTTTGATATGGCTGTCCCGGGTTTTTCAACAGAATCTCCCGTGGGAAATATAAACCAGAAGAAATCTGATACCCGACCCCTCGTGATGAGTAATGAACATGATGTTCACAGGCACTTTCTCAGGCGAAGCGTATCATGGAACAAGGAGAGAATGTTCATAATCATGTGGAAAAATCCCGGGAATATTTCTTTCGACAGTCCACTGTATGATAGGATTACATATGTCTGTTGAACAGAAAATAAATCTTCTTGATGACGATAGAGCGGAACACAGGCGATTTTTGGAAGATCAACTTGTTACGTACATAGGAACCAAGAGACATTTGCTTGATTTCATTTGGCAAGGAATTAAAATCATAAAAAAACGTATGGGAAAAGAAAAACTTGACATTTTTGATGCTTTCTCTGGTTCTGGAATTGTCGCAAGATTCCTGAAACAGCATTCAAGAAGATTAATCGCCAATGACCTTGAGCTATACTCCAGTATTATAAACCGATGCTATCTTTCAAATATAACAGATATTCCAATACGTAAATTACAGAATTACTATAAAGATATATTCTTCAATCTGGAACATAAACAACTTGAAGAAGGATTGATTACACAACTGTATGCCCCTTCTGATGATTCAAATATAATGGCTGGTGAGAGAGTCTTTTACACGTCAAGAAATGCACGCTATATCGATACTGCCAGAAAATTAATCGGGCTGGTGGATAACGAGTTGCAACATTTTTTTCTGGCACCTCTTTTTGCCGAGGCTTCTATTCATGCTAATACTTCAGGCGTTTTCAAAGGTTTCTATAAAGACTCATCTACAGGTATTGGCAAGTTTGGAGGCAATAATGGCGATGCGACAAAACGTATCCTGGGCGATATTCACCTGGCATTCCCTGTCTTTAGTCGATTTGAATGTGATGTCGAAGTCCATCGAGGCGATACGAACCGGATATCACAAAGTGTAAAAAATATTGATGTTACCTATATCGATCCACCGTACAATCAGCATCCTTACGGGTCAAATTATTTCATGCTTAATCTAATAGCTGAAAATATCAGGCCCGATTCAATGAGCAAAGTGTCAGGAATCCCAGCAGATTGGAATCGTTCCGACTACAACAAGAAGAAAAAAGCGTATTCTTCATTCGAAGAATTGGTGCATACTCTGGACTCCAGCTATTTACTTGTCTCTTTCAATTCCGAGGGATTTATCCGCCGTGATGAGATGATAAAAATGTTAAAACAATACGGTAAAGTCGATGTTCTTGAGACAAAGTACAACACTTTCAGGGGAAGTCGAAATCTCAATAGTCGAAGTATTCACGTCAAGGAATATCTCTTCCTGTTAGAAAAAAACATGTAGGTTACACATGGTAGCTGTCCAAAATAAAATCAGGAGATTGATGGCTTTTGGTCAAGGAGAACAGCGGTACCATATTGAATGATTGGTCTGCGTATTCAACAGAAAGAAGAAACCCGGCCACAATCCATCATTCACGAGTCTTCGACAGCAAGGTATCTTCAGTATAATCCGTAACATTCAGTCTGTGTGTCACTCCGGGAAATCACGGCAGAGAAAACACTCTCAATCAACTGGAATGGGGATAAGAACCGGATGAAGTCCACGGAAATCAATATTCCCGAATGATCTGGAATAATGGGGAAATTGAGAATCTGTTCCGTCAACCAGACATCCCTCCCTGCGATCAGGGGATTCCGGTTTCTGCCGGGGAAAATCAAATCATCTATTGGCCATGGAAAAAACCCGCTCTGATCAGTGGAATGAGTCAGGGAGCAGAACTGTCATGTATCCATCAACAGCGTATCTGGTTTTTCGAATCGGGATATCTGCCACTGGATTGTGGTGGCGGTGCAACACGTGTAGCGACAACGGGCAAGAAACATTCCTTTCTCACAGGGGTACTAAGGAATATCTTGACTCTACAAAAACGTGTAAGCAAGGGAGGATATCGTATCAAAATTGTTTTTTTAGCCATGTAAGGGGCGTTATACTGGTTAATTAAACCAGTCCCTGATTGTACGCCAGGTTTTCAGCCTGATTTTCCATGGAGATCCTCCAAAAAACCGGGATTTTTTGCCGTCAGAAGGCAAGCCTGGTGCCCGTACGGCCGCCTCGGCACCAATGGCACTTGCTGCCGGATTTCATAAAGGCTTCGATTCTTCGGTCTTTGCTGTGGCCATGGTTCTTACCGCTGTAATAGCTCATGACGCCATCAAGATGAGAGATTCTCTCAGCACCATAATCAAAATACTCCAGGTATCCCTCCCGGGATGCTTGCAAGAGAGAAAATTCAGGACACTGCCGGACACTCGCCAAAGGAAGTAGTTGCAAAATTTATACCTGTCGGGTGCATTACAGGCCTTTTTCGCTTGTTTTCCCTGTAAACATGCATTAAGGAAGTTGTCATGTTCAATGCTGTTCCAGTCATGCTGAAGGTGCCTTGCAGAAATACATTCAACCATATTCCCACATCTCTCTCTCTTTTATTATAATATCAATTATGTCATGGCCATTATTTTTCCAGATATATTATGTCAGCGAATGGATTCTCAGAGTAGTGATGCTTATTGAGGTGCCCCGGTATCGAAGACCAGCACTCGCCACATCATGGCTCATGGTTATCATGCTCTTTCCGTGGCCAGGCTTCATTCTTTATCTCTTTATCGGTATTCAACGCCCTCCAAAGCATCGACGGTATCAAAAAATAAAATTAATCCAGGCATTGACAGAAAATCAGAAACACTTTGCAGGCTTTTATTCGAAATCACAAACAGATCTGGATACAGTGAGCCCGGGAAGCTCAGAAATTGGTATGCGATCGAGTAACATGCCTGCAATCGGAAACAACCATGTTGAGTTCATCAACGAATCAGATCAATTCATTTCTCATCTGATAGAAGATATTGATTCGGCCATCCATCATATTCACCTGCAGTTTTATATTTTTGAGGACGATAACGTCGGCCGAATAGTGAGTGAGGCCGTTATAAGAGCTGCAGACCGAGGAGTGGAATGCCGTATGCTGCTCGATGCCATGGGCTCAAGGAAATTTTTGTCCCGGAAGACAACAGTTCTCAGGAAAAAGAGCATACAGATTATTGCCGCTTATCCAATCATTTCTCTCAGACATTATCTGGGGCGACTGGATTGGCGAACCCATCGCAAGATTGCCATCATTGATGGTAAAATTGCATACACTGGTTCCCAGAATATTGTTGACCCAAGCTATGGCCATCGTAATGGCAATCTGGTATGGAAGGATCTTGTTGCACGTATTTCCGGACCAGCAGTATTCTCGCTTCAGGCCATTTTTCTCTCTGACTGGTTTCTTGGAACCGAGGAGACACTTGATGGTGTGAATTTTTTCCCGCATCCGGATAAAAAAGGAGACAGTCCGGTACAGGTGTTACCCAGTGGACCAGTATATTCTCCAAGTAACTATCATATGGTTGTCATCGAAGCCCTCTATCATGCGAAGGAACAGGTTATAATCACCACTCCCTACTTCATTCCTGACGATTCCATACTGCAGGCACTGGAATCTGCATGTCGTCGGGGGATTGATCTGAATCTGGTGATATCAAGGAAATCAGATCAATTTCTTTCGGGTAACGCCGCACGATCCTATTTTGAAGATATCATGAGATGGGGTGTCCGAATTCATTTATATGATAATGGACTGCTCCATGCAAAAAGTATCAGTATTGATGAGCATATCTGTTTTTTCGGATCAAGCAATTTTGACATCAGGTCCTTTACCCTGAACTTTGAAACAGATCTGATCTTCTACGGAAAAAAAGAGATTCGGAACATCCGAAAGCAGCAAATGGAATATATCAGCCAGTCAGTGGAAATTGATCTTGTTCAATGGAGCAATCGGGGTTTTCTGAAAAAAACCATTGAAAATCTTACCCGCCTTCTCAGCCCCATACTGTAACCGTGTACAGAAAAATCATCACATTCCGGAGTGTGGATTGAGATTAGTTTGATAAAGTCTGTTACAATCTGATACGGGGGCATTCAACAATAACTGCCAGACACCGGATCAGAAAGAAACATAATGATTATTGAGCGAATGTGGCGTACCTGTCTGTCCTTGTATTAACGGAACAGAAGCAGTCGTCACCGAACGGCAAGTAAGGTTTCAGGGGCACGAATCCGGAAGATCCACATCCTGGCGTTGAGTCAAAAATATCAACTGTCATGATGCTGATTTCATGGAAGGAATCCCCCGGGGAAGCTCAGGAGGACTACAGTGGCTGATTACACATATTCCAGGACTGTACTACAGGAGTTGAAGAGTCTGAAGAAACTTGCCTCCTCACGGGAACTGGATGGCAGGCTCAAGAAAATTGCATTATTACTCAAGCAGAGGAAAAACGGCGACTTGTCATCTTCTGACGCCCTCGAAGGGATTAATCAGATTGCAGGTTCTTCTCCATTGGTCTGGAATGATGGTGCTGATCCTGGTGTTCATGTGGCACATGCGTTTATGTCCGGTTTTCTTGACAGGAAAGATTTTTCAAAATCAGCCTGGACTGCTGTGGAGATTTTCATTACATTGGCTGGAATTTAATTTCCTGCATGATGTACAAACAAGATGAAAAAAGTTGAATTGTCCCGGAAAATCCGAAGATTGTTTTAATTGGGTCCGGCGCTACTGCCGGTGATACGAGCGATTCCATTCATCGACGGTTTATACCAATCCCCCATCCAGCGATTTTCATCGTCCATTTTTCGGGAAGATTCATTGACGCTAGAGAGAACCGTTTCACCACGGAATCTTCCGTCTGAAACACCGGTCGATGTTTCGCAACATTCAATGGGATTTGTTGTATCAACATGCTTCAGCAGCTCACGGGGATACTTGAAAAATGGAGATGGTTCAATCCGCTTTTTCGTCATGAGCAGTGTCGATATCCGTCACATCAGCGGCAACCGCTTTTTGGATTCATTCAGGGAATATGGTTACAGATTCATCCAACAGCATAGAGAACGAATTGTTGACGGACCCGGTCCTCCCTTGAGCTTGACTAAAAGAGCATTCAGGGAAAAAGTGAATCGGCAGAAAGAGGATGATTCTACCATTCCCTGGATTGCTCCGGTACCGAATGTATCATTGTGCGGATTGTTTCCGGGGACAGATTATTCCATGGGATTTCTCGATATGAGCTTGAATATCCCGAGTAATCATCAGGATGAACATTGAAATAACTCTTGAAAGATTCCCCGGAAAACCATTCCTATCGTTTGTTGGATCAATACCTTCTTTCGTATACTCAGGATCCGGGATACACCTTGAATGTAGAGGGAAACAAGGGAATCAATAAATTGGGAACCTGTAGAATACAACATTGATTTGAGTTATTATTCACCTGTATCCCGATTGACAGGCTACTGCAATATAATCTCACATCAGGATTACCGGAGGGGGGGGAAATGTTTAAATCGGTTCAACTGTTAAAAGACTTTCACAAACTCCCTGAGGCATATCGGGAAATCGTTTTTTTTTCCGAAGGTCCCGGTTATTGGACCACCTTCTTTCCCATCGTTTTGGAGTTGGAGAAAAGGGATATCCCTTTTTCATATCTTTCTCTTGATGAAAAAGATCCGGGAATTATGAGGGGAACAAAAAATTGTGCCGGATTTTTTCTGGGAAGGGGATCGGGATTCGTTTATTTTACCTGTATGATGCAGGCTGGTGTGGTGATCATGACGACACCGGGTTTACAATCATTGAATTTAAAACGCTCACCCGATGTCCAGCATTACATCCATCTGGTCCATTCGCCTACGGGTATGGGTTTCTACAGAAAATACTCTTTTGATCATTTTGACACCGTGATGTGTGCAGGCCCTCATCAAATTTCAGATATACGACAACTGGAACAGATTCGCAAAGGGAAAAAGAAACAGCTACTGGAAACAGGATGTGTATACATGGATATCCTGAAAGCGAAAAAAGAACGTAAAAAAGCCCAAATTGATGCCTCTCCAACAGGAAAAGCAACAGTGCTGATAGCTCCAACCTGGGGTTCTAACGGGGCCTTGGGGCGTTACGGTACAGGGCTGATCAAACCCCTTCTCACTGCTGGCTTCAAGGTGATACTACGGCCACACCCTCAGCAACACCGCTCAGAGAAAAAACTTCTATCCAGAATACGTAAAGCTTTGGCGAGTGAAAAAAATTTTGTATGGGATAATCATTTTTCCGGCCATGAGAGTATGGAGCAGTCCAATATAATGATATCTGATTTTTCCGGTATCATATTTGATTATGCCTTTGTGTATGAAAAACCCGTATTGACTCTGGCATATGAGCTTACAACTGCAAAATTTGATCAGGAAGACCTTGATGGTCCTGTTTGGGAGCAGGAAATGTGTCATCAACTAGGGGGAGAAATATCCCCGGATGATATGCAATCCCTGCCTGAACGCATTGAGAAAAAAATGTTGCAAGAGAACAATAACAAGCTCTTGCCAGAGCTTCGTAAAAAGTCTCTGTTCAATTATGGGAGAACCGTTGATGTTGCTGTGAATCAGATTCTGGAGATTGTCGAAAATGTCCTCAGGTAATATAATACCTGGCTAGATTAGGAGAATCATTCATGCGATATCTGTACTTTTCAATTTTGTTCCTGACAATCCCCATATTGCCCATATTTGCCTATCTCGATCCAGGTACAGGCAGTATGATCGTTGGTGCCATCATTGGTGCTTTTGCGACAGTCGCCTATATATTCAAAGGATGGTTCTTCAAGATCATTCGTCTTTTCAAAAAACGGAATGATCAGAATGCAGATGAATGAAAACATCTTTAAATGAATGTATTGTACGGCATTTTTATCTTTCCGCTTCGTTTTCTCATGAATGTGGTATTGAATCAGGTATTCTCTTTAACAGGAAGTGCTGGATTCAGTATTATTGTCCTTAGCCTTGTTGTTAATACTGTATTGTTGCCCTTGTATTATCTTGCTGAGAAATGGCAGAACAGGGAACGCGATATCCAGAGTTCGATGTCCTCCAGACTGGAAGAAATCAAGAAAAAATACCGGGGTGAAGAAAAATATAATCAGACAGTCCTGTTGTATAAAGAGTTTAACTATCACCCGATTCAGGCACTTCGAACCAGTTTTGGCTTTCTGATTCAGGTTCCCTTTTTCATTGCAGCGTACATGTTACTTTCACACAATACACTGCTTGAAAATTCATCTTTTCTCTTTTTAACCAATTTAGGGGAAGCGGATGGCGTTCTCTCTTTCGGATTCATTACACTGAATCTCATGCCAATTCTGATGACGATTATCAACCTCTTTTCTTCTGCAACATACGCTTCCAGTTTGAATTTCGGGGAGAAATTGAAACTTGCTTTTGTAGCGATTCTTTTTCTGGTGTTGCTCTATACTTCCCCATCAGGTCTGGTATTGTACTGGACGCTGAATAATATATATTCCCTTGTGAAGAATCTGATTCATAATCCAGTATGCCAAATGTGATTGCCTGGTGTCTTTTTTATACTCTCTCATGGTTTCAAGCACTCTCCGGTATTCTTCAAAACAGGACTGTAATTGAAAAAATCATGAACCTGTCATCCGGGAAACAGCATACGTTTCACTGTGTCATGACGTAACCGTCAAAAAAGCCAGCTCTGAAAACGCCTTTTAAAATTTGTCATCATGTTCCCCAGGGAGAAAATCAGGGAACATTCGAAGAGACAATGCCGCGTATGATACCGCCCTTATGAGGAAGAAGTACACAAAGAGGTATTGGAAGCAGAGGAGTTTTCAAGATTGCGGGAGAAACATGTCACCGCTTCTGGAAGATCAGTTGATGACGGTACGCCCTTCGTCCCTGTTCGGAAAAGCTCCTGTGCTGCACGTGCATGGTCGAAGATCTTTCAGTATACGGAAAGTCCATATATGACCCCGGATCATACTGCGACAGAGCGAAGCATCAAGACTTTTGTGACGGGTCGAATTCCGGGTGCCCTGGCTGCTGATGCCTCCCCTTCTTTAACTCCATGATGGAAACTGCCAGGATGAATAATCTGAATCCTTATGGATACCTTAACTGGTTTTTTGAAACAGCTCCGGTGCTGGATAAAGCGGAACATGAATCCCTGCTTCCGTGGAATTGCAACCGGAAGACTGTACACAAATTCGGCTATACTGCCGGGGAAAATTGACGGTTACTTCGGATAACGCTGCTTTATAATTCTGTAACTTTTTCATACATAATATTTTCTATCTCCATACAACATCCCCTTTTGGGACAATCAGTCAAGCCACACGGTTCTCCTCATGCGTTTCCATGGTGATCAACACCATCGAAAAGAGATTTATTTTTTTCCTTTCGTTTTATACGGTCCCTCGCCATTATAGAAATATCCCAGCCACTTATCCCAGGGAATGCTCATCCCTCCAGCGAAGTTACAGGAAACATAGCGGTGATGCAGGTAGTGGAAATAATCTCCAACCGGCCAGGTATTCCCATAAAGTGGCCCTTCAAACCCTGTATGACCCTGGGCAGGAGTAAGAGCAGCATGTTGGGCCGTATAGAAGAAATGTATGGGGTGAGACGGTACAATGAAATGAACAAGCAGACAGCTGAAATAACCGATATGTTCTACTGGGTGCATGGACATACCAGACCAGGGTGCAGGATTTGGATTTCTGTGATGGAGGCTGTGGATGGCCCGAAGCAGGGGTTTCCAGTGTAACAGACGGTGAATGAAGTAGAAATGGGTTTCCCGCCAGAAAGGTATAATGATAAACCAGGCAACGAACCAGACCGGATTGGTTGCCCACTGAATCAGAGGGACATGTCCGTTGGCTGCGGCCCATATCCACCACACTTCGTAGGCTGTCCAGATCGGGGCCCCTGAAACGCAGGTGAAAAAAATATTATCCAAAACCTGATTCTTGAAGAGGAATTTTTTCTTTCCCTTTTCTTGCCAGTTTGGATTGTACTTCCCCCTGGTGCCTTGAACTTTCTTTATGTACAGTGTGTAGTGATAGAACCCGAAAACAATCCAGAGCAAAGCCAGATTACGCAGAAGCATCAGTCCAATCCAGCCTGCAGAAAGCTCTCTTGTAACGCTTAAATCGGCCTGAAGAAAATGCCAGGTCGCTATAGCCAGCAAAACGTAGCTGATATGACGTGGCCAGAACATCCCTCCCCAGTCGAAAAACCACTTCAAAATTTTCAACGGACGTATGGGCCATTGAAATAGTGGAGCATATTCGCAGGGATGATCTGGCTCCCAAAATCCTTTGTCGTCGTAACGGCCGTAGTTACCATGTTCCTTGTCTTTCATATAGCCATCTCCTGATCTACTGGATTTAAAACTTTTTTAAATATAACAGAAATACTCAGGATTGCAACTTCCTTGTTCCCTTGCCTGACAGTATATTGTCCTTACCGTGATTGATGATTTCATATTCCCGAAATTTGAACTCTTGCATGGAGTCATCACGCAGATGTTGCAGAGGCAGGTATTCAGAACAAGAGAATGTAATCCGGGAGTTTGGATTCTGCAACATCATGCGGGAAAAATAAACGTCGTAGCCGATGAGCATGACTGATAAAACAAACACTTCCGAATCATGGGGATTCCCTGTGTTTCACTGACTCGAAATCCTCAGAAAAGAAGTCAATACCTGTAGTTATCGTAATTCCTCCACGACAGTTTGACTGTTAGCTGTTACCATTAAATTCATGAACAGCATTGATCATGGCAACAACATTTTCCACAGGGCTTTTTGCCTGGACATTGTGAATTGAATTAAATACATATCCACCATCTTTCCCAAATATTTCACACTTCCCTAAAGTTTCCTTTCTGACTTCCTCAGGAGTTCCAAAAGGCAGAATTTTTTGGGTGTCCATTCCCCCACCCCAAAATGTGATATCTTTCCCAAATTCTTCTTTGAGCCATACAGGGTCCATGCCCCTGGCGGAGGTTTGTACTGGATTGAGGATATCAAAACCCGATTCAACAAGAAGAGGAATAAATCGGGGAATAGAGCCACAACAGTGTTTGAAAGTTTTCCATCCGGTATTTGCATGAATCCAGTCATTCAGTTTTTTGTAATGAGTATAGTACAATTTTTTATAGGTATCAGTAGAGCAAAATGTGGAATCCTGAGTTCCGAAATCCGTACCGCATATAAAAACAGCACCGATTTTATCGCCACAGGCATCGTAAAGTTTCTGTAGATTCGGGATAGCTATTTCGATTTGCCGTTCAAAAATTTCGTTAATAAAATCCGGTCTCAAGGCAGTCGAAACGTACCATTCTGTAATATCCCGAATCCCCTTTGGATTTTTCATGGAAAGAGCCGGAACCAGGGCGATATCGCCCAAAGCCGTTCCTCCAATATTGGTCATGACAAATTGATCTTTGCCGTAAAGCATATTCACCTTGGCTTTCACCGAATTAATAACAGAATCCTTTACAGGTTCAAACTCTTCCAGATTATCTTCAACTTTTAGATCATTATCATCAGCGGGAAGTGGCGGTTGACGAATAATCGCATCAAAAAAAAATCCGGATGCCGGCATTCTGGCACAGGCCGGGGCATCCAGATCACCTTCAGGATATATGAGTGTATCACCTCCCGTTGACGTGGTAACATTGAAATCGCCCGGAACCAAAACGTCCTGTCCCCAAGGCGTTCGCCATTCTTTCCAGTTCGTATCTTCAAAACCGAAAAAAGTCTTTGGGCCATTTGCTGGAGAAACATCAATGTCAAGAATTTCATGGAGATCCTCTTCAATCAATCCGAGACATTGGAAAGGTTCATGTATTTTTACCGGGTCGTTACCGAGCCCATAATACTGTCTAAGGCCTGCAACAATGCTCACATGCATTCCAGAGACAGATGTTCCACCAAAATCGATTGGGATTCTATCAGGCTGTTTATGGGCTAAAGCTGTTTCAACCCGTTCTCTACTGGTCATGATCCTCCCCTTTCTTCATATTTTTTTGAACAAATATTGTTTGAAGATATCATTTATACTTTTCGTTTTCAAGATTATTTACGCACTTTCAGAATGCGTTGATGCCGCCATTATTCTTTCTTCAGTTATTTCATCATCCGTCAGTTCCGCTGTTATTCTCCCTTCAGTCATAACAATGACACGATCAGACATTGCAATGATTTCAGGCATTTCAGAAGAAATAAGCATGATGCTTTTACCATGGTTGGCAAGTTCTCTGATGAGTGTGTAGATATCTTCTTTAGCCCCTATATCAACTCCATGGGTTGGCTCATCAAGTATGAAAATCCCTGGATCTGTGGCCAGCCATCGACCCAGTATGGTTTTTTGTTGATTCCCGCCTGAAAGACTGCTTACAGGATCGGTAGTATTGTTCATTTTGATTCTGAGGTTTTCAATAAATCTACGGACAGTTTTTCTTTGCTTTCTTCCGTCAATAAAGCCATATTTTTTCATACGGAATAAATTCGCCAATGACATATTAAAGGCGATAGTCATATTCATAAAGAGAGACTGTTTTTTGCGATCTTCAGGCACCATGGCAATACCTGCCTGTATGGCATCAGCAGGGCTTTTGAAACAAACTTTTTCCCCATCCAGAGTGAGCGTTCCGCTTTCAAATGAGTCCGCACCAAATATAGCTCGGGCGACTTCACTTCGCCCGGCACCAACCAATCCGGAAAATCCGAGAATTTCACCTTCCCTGAGATTAAAACTGACCTTGTGGAATCCTTTTCCAGACAAGGATTCGGCAGACAATTTTATTTTTCCGGATTTTTTACTGCATTGATCTCCCCTGATTGGATTCCGACCTACCATCAGATGGATAAGTTTTTCAACTGTAGCTTCTTTACGGTCTAATAATCCAGCATTTTTTCCATCCCGGAGCACAGTGATTCTATCTGATATTTGCAATACTTCATCCAGCTTGTGAGAGATATATATTACGGAGATATTGTCTTTTATCATTTTTTTGATTACTTCAAAAAGCTTTTCAGTTTCCCGCTCACATAAAGAAGAATTAGGCTCATCCATGATAATGATTCTGGATTTTGTGTCCACCGCTTTTGCTATTTCAATCATTTGTCTTTGACTGATACCGAGCTTTCCGACAATATCTCCGGGCTGTATTCTCAAGCCTGTCATATCCAATACATTCTGCGTTCCTTCTTCGAGTGCCCTCCAGTCAATAATTCCAGCGTTATTCTTCATTCTTCCCATGTAAATATTTTCAATAACATTCATGTGAGGCAGTATCGACAGCTCTTGATGAATGACTGCAATCCCGTCGTCAAAGGCGGATTTTGGTGAAGAATAATCTACCAGACGATTATCAAGACTGATTTTTCCGGAATCTCGTTTTATCACACCACCAAGGATATTAATCAGAGTGGATTTCCCGGCACCATTCTCACCGACAACAGCATGAACTTCTCCCATATTCACCGAGAGATTGACAGTATCCAGGGCTTGAACACCGTTATATTTTTTGGAGATATTTTCTGCTTGAAGAATGATTTTTTTGGCACTCACGGAAAACTCTCCTGTCCTGATTTTAGCCCCGGAATGATCCTGGGGCCTTACCTTTATTGTTTATGATTTGATTACCAATCGCCAAAATCAGACATATTCTCTCTGGTTACAAAATCACTTTTTGTCAGCATACGACCTGCCGGCGGTACTTCTCCGGAAACCAGATAATTAAACAGTCGAATTGCCGGATCGTGCCCTTGGGCAAAAGGCTGCTGTCCGATAGTTCCAGCAATAATTCCTTTCTTTACATATTCCATGAGCTGATCCATAAAGTCGTAGCAAAATACCCATGTTTGATCCTTTCGATCTGCATCTTCTACAGCTTTTGCTGCTCCAATACTACCGCCAGCACAGGAGTAAATACCATCCAGATCGGGGTTCGCCGTTATAAAGTCCGTGGTTAACTGGTAGCCTTCAGCATCGCTATCATGAGTTTCTACCCGGCCGACGATTTCAATATTCGGAGCGTTTTCTTCAATGTATTCTTCAAATCCAAGCCGTCGAAGTTCATGTCCTTCAACAGCAAAGAATCCTGTAATGATGGCAATTTTTGGTTTGGCAATACCTGTTTTCCTGAAAAAATTTACCATGGATTCACCAGCGGCCTGACCCTGACGGTAAAGATCAGCACCAACAAAGAAGAGACGGTCTGATTCTTCATTTGTTTCAACATTGAATGTTGCAACAGGGATTCCGGCTTCTACTGCTCTATTAATATAGGGGATAATTCCACTGTCTCCAGCAATGGTGGCGATGGCATCATATTGCTGCACTATAGCATTCTCCAGGGTCGTACCAAAAACATCTGCAGTATGCTTGTCTCCAGGTGGGACAATCCAATCCACTATGCCGTTAAATGCTGCGAGTTCTTCATTGGCCCTGATTGCCCCTTCTTTCACCGGAATCCAGAAAGGGTTGTTTTCAAGTCCCAGAACTGCAATCCGGATGGGATCCCTGGAAGCCTTCATCGGCTTTACCTGGCCACTGTCAGTTGGCTGGACAGCTGAGGCATAAGCGGGACCGGGAGGAAGTTTGCGTATCTCCTTCGTCTCCGTATTTCCGTTGGCAAACATGAAGCCCGTCAGGGCTATCAACAAGACGACGATGAATGTAAATCTCTTCATACATTCTCTCCTTTATGGATATTCAAGATATTCAAGAGTTCCAGGAACCCTGCTTCCTGGAATCAATACTGACCGCCAGGATTATTACCACACCAATTGAAATTGTCTGGACAAAACCGGGTAGATGAAGAAGAACGAACGAATTCCGAAGTACTGACATGATAGCGGCACCTATAATGGCCCCCCAAACAGTTCCTTTTCCGCCCTGAAGACTTGCACCCCCAATAACAACTGCCGCTATTACATCAAGTTCATTTCCGGTACCTGAATTCGTGGCCGCTGTAGAGAGTAGTCCTGCTGTCATAATCCCCGCCAATGCACAGAGCAGGCCCATTAATGTATAAACAAAAAACTTGACTCGATCGACATTGACACCGGAAAGCATAGCGGCTTCCTCGTTGCTGCCAATGGCATAAATCTGACGTCCCGGGATTGTGTGTTTCAGAAAGAAATTTGAGATAAATACAAGAAAAAACATGATGATAACGGGCATTGGAATGGGTCCCAAATAACCACCACCGATAAATTCAACAAAAGGATCCTTGACTGAGATGTTGGAAGCTACAGAGCCTTTGAGTCCAGTAGCAAATAAAACAGTCAATCCCCGCGCAATGCTAAGCATTCCCAATGTGGGAATAAAAGGTGTGAGTCTTAGTTTTGTGATTAACAATCCGTTTACAGAGCCTAAAAAAGCACCCGTGAAAAATCCGGCAAGTATCGCCGGAAGAGTTTCTGCACCATGATACATTAATCGCGCCATTACAATTGCGGTAACGGCAAGCATGGACCCAACTGAAAGATCGATTCCGGCTGTTATTATAATCATCGTCATTCCAATGCTCATAATCCCAATGGTAGACATGTTGCGCATTACATTGAAAATATTATTAACAGAAAGAAAATAGGGACTGGCGAAACTCATAACAACAAACATCAGCACGAGGGCTGCAAAAACTCCGATTTCACGGATTCTCAAGATATTTTTTAGCGTTGGAAAGATCCATCTATTGGCATTTGAAATGGTCCTGTTCATATCAGTCAATAACAACCCCTTGCAATGATAAAAATCATACATCCATTGAACAGGATATTCATCAGGAAAGTTTGATTAATTGTGGTAATAATCGTTTACAATTCACAGCAGTATTTCCCGGAAACAAGGAGATAGTCCCTGAAATGCGAGAATTTTACCCGGGCGGGAAGGTAGCGCCACATTTTGCGACAATTCGGCACCAACTCCTCTGGAGTCATGGAGTTCTTGTTGTCATTATTTTCAGTATGGCAGGAGTTTTTTCCTGGATTTTCGTCAACTATTATGACAGGGTTGATGAGTTGATGTTTCTGAATGCAGCTACAGCTACAATTACTGTAAAGGTGGAAGAAACCCATCAACTATTGGAAAATACCATCAATTATGAGGATCCTTCCTATATACCTTTTTTTTACGATCATCGGGATGATTTGAATTTGTATATCAACGAGTACGATGCTCTCGCCCTGAGAACAGCAGAACTGTCAGGTGACTATGATGCATATTACCAATTTCTGGAGATCCAGAAACTCATTCTATCCTATGTAGTGGAAAGTGATGCTCTTCTAAAAAAATTCGAACAAAAAGTTACTCGTTTTTTCTTGTATGACAATCTTTATTCTCTCAGAGATCTGAACTATCAAATCTATGAATTACAGTCAGCATTGTTGGTAAGACAAAATAACTATCTAAGACGTTTTTATTCCGAATATACACCAGTGGTACATCGTCGACTGATTCTGCTTCTCATATTGATTCTTGTTTTTGGTGTATTTTCAATTTTCTGGACTCTTCGGCAGGCGTCTGCGATATCTGCGCCACTACATCAATTAGTACAAATGAATCTGGAGCTTGCCAGAGGTGACTTTTCAGTCGTTAAACCGCTTGATGTCAAAAATGAAGAGCTGCACAAGCTTGGAAATGCATTTACCTATATGGCAGGAAAACTGTTTGAATCCATTGAAGCAGAGCAGCGGTCACTGATAATGGAGAGTTCCCTGAAACAGGCAAGACTGGAGACTCTTCAGGCCCAGATAAATCCACACTTTTTGTTCAATGCATTAAATACCGTTCGCTCACTGTCACAGTTGGAAAACGCTGAAAAAACAGAAGAAATCATCGACGCTCTTTCATCGTTTTTGCGATACAATATTGAAAATCAAAATTCGACTGTAAAGCTGTCAGAAGAATTTACGACAACTGAAAACTATCTGAGAGTACAGAAAATACGCTTTGGAAAACGTCTGGAATATATCATCAAACTTGATCCGTCAATTGGAAATATTCTGGTTCCCAGCTTGTTAATTCAGCCCCTTGTAGAAAATGCCATTATCCATGGAATCGAACCTCTCAAACACGGAGGAAAGATTCTTCTTTTCGGGAAAAAGGAACATCATGGTGCAGTTCTTGAGATTATTGATAATGGAATTGGAATAAATCAATCTCAGTCAGATTCTCTCAAGAGCGAATTAAAGTCAATTCTGAAACATACCAACTCTCATGTTGGAATCAGAAATACCTGGCAGCGCCTGGCTCTCTCCAACCCCGATGCTCAAATGGATATTTTACCCAATCCAAAAGGAAGAGGAACTCTTATTCGACTTATTCTTTCAACAGAGACTTGACTGGAATTCCATTTCGATAATTGCTTGGGCTGGTATCTTTCCATCGATGAAATACTTTAGCGAAATAATTGGCATCCTTGTAACCGCAACGATTTGCTATTTCGGCTACACCACAAGTTGTATTGTTCAGTAAAATACAGGCTTGATTGATTCGTTTATCTGTTACGAAACGAATATAATTAATCTTCAATTCTTTTCGAAAAAGTCGACTTAAATGTTGTGGACTTATGCCAGCAGCTTCCGAAACCTTAAGGACTGGAAGATCTTCAGAAAGGTGGATAGTGATGAAATCAATAGCTTTTTTCAGCCGCCATGATACCGTTTGCATGTTGTCATTTTCAGCGCAAGAAATTGTTACTTTTCCAATTTCATCAGAAATATCCTTCTGGTTATGATATCGCTTCCATGCTTCAATTTCCTTGATACGGGAACTGAAGTTTTCATGAGATACAGGTTTAAGCAAATATCCATTAACTCCGGAATTAATGGCCTGTTGGGCGAAGGAAAAATCTTCATATGCAGTGAGAATGAGAATCGCTGTCCAGGGACATTCATATCGTATCCTCCGAGCCGCTTCCAGACCATCAAGAACAGGCATTCGTATATCCAGGATTACGAGATCAGGCTTGTGCAAAACCGTGGATTTAACAGCTTCCTCGCCATCTGTTGCCTCAGTGATAACTTCAAGATTGGAATGTTTCCGTGCTATGAGAGTTTTGAGAGTATAACGGGCTAAATCCTCATCGTCGGCAATAATTACAGAGAGTCTTTTTTCTACCATTGAATTGTTCTTTCATCATGTTCCGTAGTGATTCGAAGCTCGACTTTTAATGGAGAAAATGCAGCAATATCAAGAGAAAAGGTTACCAACCCTTCAAATTTCTCCATTGTTTTCAAAAATTCTTCATGAAGCAATGAAAACAAATGACAGCGTGGAACAAATTCTCCAGGTACAGATTTTTCTTCCTGAATCATATACGCAAATCTATCGGGGGATTGTATCCTCTGCAGTTCCAGAAATGTTTTCAGTACCATCCATTCTTGATTCAGTTGAACATCTCCGGAGCCTCGTTCAGTATATCGCAACAGGAAGCTGAGCTTTTCCAGTATACTATTGGTACCCGGAGCATTCTCGATAAATGATAACCCGGTTGCCTTGATGAGACTACTGGAAATTGTTGGGAGAAGATTGCTTCCAGTCACATATCAGTTATATCACGTTTACTCTCCGACTCACTAATCATTTTCAAACTTTTTATGTCGTGGAGAAACATATATTCAACAAGCTGCGTCCCGGGATTTTGGCTGATTCATGTGAAATTTTGATATTATCTGAAAATCGGAATTTTCAGGACAAGGACAGATAACTATTGACAAATCGTCCCTGTAATACTTATACTTCCAACAATTAGCCAGAAATCATCAAAAGGTCGCCATGATTATGGAACAGTCGGTATTCACCATCCCCGATGTTGCACGAATTTTGAAAGTCCCGGAAAAAACCATTGCAAGAATGCTTCAGGAGGGATCGATTCCCGGTTTCAAGTTGGCCAGTCCGTGGCGATTCCATTCCGAGGATTGTGAACATTTCCTGAGGGTGTAGACTGGCATTCTCTTGATGGATATCAGGTGAATCTTTTTCTCATGCCGATAACAGGCAGTGAACCAGTTCATCTTCGTACTCTGACGGCCATTGGAAAGACTCTGATAATCGTTGGTATCATTGACTTGCTCGTGAAAGCCGGATCCGGAAAAGAGCTGATGTCAATTCTTTTTGAGATTCGAAACAATGCAACGGGGAATGCCGTCAAAAAAGGGAACAACTGATGGAACTGAATAAAGTATTACAACCGGACTATTGCCGTATCCTTGAAAGCAATACAAAAACGGAAGCCTTGCTGGAGCTGGTTGATCTTCTGGGACAGAATGGACCGGTTACGGATCAGGAAGGCCTGAAAAGGGAACTCTTCTACCGGGAGCAGATAATGAGTACCGGCATTGGCCAGGGAATCGGCATTCCCCATGTGCGATTTTCCGGAATTTCAGATCCGGTGATTCTCGCAGGTATCAAACCATCGGGATTTGATGATTATGAATCATTGGATGGGGAAGCGGTAAAGATGGTGTTCATGATTCTCGTCGGTGAAAATCAGCACAAAGAGTATTTAAGAATATTATCTCTTTTGGTTCACCAGGTGAAAGATGAAGATTTTCGCACTTCTCTGATCTCTGCGGATAGTGCACAAGAGATGTATGCCCTTCTTGCAGGTAAGAAACAATGACTGCTATGGGAGATTTTCTGGCTGGTCATCTGAACCCGGAGAAACTCAATGCCTTGCTCCTTCTTGGTGTTGTACTTTTCGGGGGAACCTGGGTGGGACGTCTGTTCCAGATGTGGAAGATTCCCCAGGTTGTTGGATACATCGGCCTGGGGCTGGCTCTGGGGAACACTGGACTGGGCTGGATTGATTTGACCACCCTGACGCATCTCCAGCCTTTCAGCACCTTTGCTCTGGGCTTGATCGGCTTCATGATTGGCGGTGAGTTGAAAATAAAAATAATCAGAAAATACGGAAAACAGTTCACAACCATACTGCTGATGGAATCTTTGGGTGCATTTTTAATTGTTTCGATTTTCATCACGATTGCAGGGTGGTTCTTTTTCGGAAGCTGGACATTTGCTGTGTCTTTGGGACTTGTCATGGGATCCATTTCTGCGGCAACAGCTCCTGCGGCAACAACCGATGTTCTCTGGGAGAATAAAACCAAAGGTCCGCTAACAACAATTATCCTGGGTATTGTTGCCATGGACGATGCAGTGGCACTGTTACTCTTTGCCCTTTCGTCCAGCATTGTGGGGATCCTTCTCGGTGCCGGAGGGGGGCACAATCTGGGGACCAGCCTTCTGGATCTGGTTTGGGAAATTGGTCTGGCTGTTCTTATGGGTGCTGGAATGGGATTGATCCTTTACCGGATCATACGCAGCTTTTCTGAAGAAGATAAAATTCTGGCATTTTCCATCGGAGCAATTCTGCTTCTGATTGGCCTGGCCATTTTTCTGGGTGTGGATATTATTCTTGCCGCCATGAGCATGGGATTTTTTATCAGCAATTTTGCACCCCGGCGGAGCAAGGAAACTTTTCATCTGGTTGAACGCTTTACACCGCCTGTTTTCATTCTGTTTTTTGTTATGGTTGGAGCAAAACTCGATATAAAGGGTTTAACTTCGGTAACAATTGTTCTGGCTGCTATATATCTGGTGAGCAGAATTGCCGGTAAAGCTATCGGAGCCGTTGTGGGTTCAATTGCATCGAAAGCTCCCCGGAATGTTCGGCGGTATCTGCCTTTTTCACTGCTGAGTCAGGCAGGGGTGGCCATTGGTTTATCCATTATTGCAGGTCAGGTTTTTATCGGGCCTCTGGGTGATACGGTTGTCATGGTAGTTACTGCAACCACCTTTGTGGTTCAATTGTTAGGCCCTCCTCTGGTGAAATTTGCGGTTACCCGGTCCGGCGAAGCAGGATTGAATATTACCGAGGAGGATTTAATCCGGCAGAGTCGGGCAGCAGATATTGCCGACAAGGATATCCCGATAATCAAAGAGAACACCGACATGCGATCCATCTTGAAAATCTTTGCAGAACGGGACAACCTGTATTATCCTGTCGTTAATGAAGCTGGAGAATTAAAGGGTATTCTTTCTATTGAAAAACTCAAGGATACCTTTATTGCTTCTGATATTTCCGGTTTTCTACTGGCCCATGACATTATGGAACATGCCGGGTTCCGCTGTCAGGCCAATACTGAAGCTTCCGAGATTCGGGAAATATTCAAAAATCAGGGACTTGCTTCAATCCCGGTGGTTGATGAAAAAGGTATTGTTTGCGGAATGATTGAATATCGGCGTATGCAACAGTTGATTGCCCGTCGGCTTCTGGAATTGGAATCAAGAGCATCGGCTCTGGAAAGGGTTTAGAGATCCATGAGGTTGAGATGGAGGTATCTCCTTGTCACTGTTTTTTTTCTCGTGACACTCCCGGTTTTTTCCGTGCCCGCCGGGGACGCTACCGAAACTCTCGATGTTGCTGAAATACTGTTTGAGCATGTTCTTGATGGAAACACCCTGAAGATATTGCCATTTGTACCGGAGATAACACTACCAGGCAGCATAACAATACACAGACTGATGCTTGTGCTCTCAGCAATGCTGATCGCCGGATTGTATCTTGTACGGGTAAAAAAAGATGATTACAAGCCCCGGGCAGGAACAATATTCCTTGAGAACCTTGTTCTCTTTGTCCGGGACGATATTACGTATCCGATTATGGGAGAAGAACGGGGCGAGAAGTGGCTGCCTTTTTTTTCCACCCTGTTCTTGTTCCTTGCCACGATGAACATGATGGGTCTGATTCCTGCATTGAAGGCGGCAACCGGAAACATAAACGTTACAGGGGCAATGGCGACTGTCGTTCTTCTGCTTACCTTCATTAGCGGATTTAGAAGTCTTGGAATTGTCCGTTTTTTCAAAAATCTTTTCCCCGGGGAAACACCTCTGGGGATCGGTATTTTCGTGATGCTTCTTGAATTTTTGAGTATGTTCACAAAATCAATGGTTTTAAGTTTGCGGCTGTTTGCCAATATGTTTGCTGGTCATTTGGCCATATTGTCGTTTCTGGTTCTGATTTTTATAATTACACCGTTATTCGGATTTATTTCGGTTCCGTTCTCGGTTTTTACATATGCCCTGGAAGTGCTTGTAGGTTTGCTGCAGGCATTCGTTTTCACCCTTTTGAGTTGTATTTTTATTACGATGGCAAGTACCCCGGAAGGGGAGTAGATATTGATTTTACAGGAGTAAATATGGATTTATCAATGTTGGCACGGGCCATTGCAGTGCTTGGAGCAGGTATCGGAATCCTCGGAGGCAGCATCGCAATCAGCATTATCGGGGCAAAGGCATTTGATGCGATTGCCCGTCAACCATCAGTGAAAAAGGACATCCGTACCAATATGATTCTGATGGCTGCCCTGGTTGAAGGACTTGCATTCTTTGGTGCAATCATAGCCCTTCTGGTAGTTTTTAAATAAACTTTTTATGAAACTGTTCACTTTCGATCCCGGTCTTGTTATCTGGACATGGGTAAGCTTCGGAATACTTTTTTTCCTCCTTTCAAAATTTGTTTTCCCCTCTCTGACAGAGAATTTGAAAAACAGGGAGAAAACTATCGCAAAGTCCATTGATGATGCTGCGGCCATACAAAAAAAACTGGAAGCAATTGACGTTGAGCGGGGAGAGCTTTTGAAAAAAGCCAACGTAGAAGCCGATGAAATTCTCCTGAAAACCCGTTCGGAAATGGAACAACTGAAGCAGAGGATGCTGAAGAGTGCAGAGGAAGAAGCATCTGCACTCCTGGAAATAGCAAGGAAAAAAGCAGCCGCAGAGCGGGAAACCATGCTTCATACAATGCGAGCAGACCTTGCTGACCTGGTCTGTGATGCATCTGAAAAGGTGGTGGGGTCGGCATTCATCGGAGGAAAAGAGCGGGACTACTCCAGGGAGCTTGTTAAAGAGTTATGAACGGTCGTCTGGTTGTAAAACGCTACGTTCACGCTCTTCATGAGGCTGCAGTTGAAGCGTTTGTTTTTGACGATGTAAAGGATGATATCGACGTGCTCGATAAAATATTATCAGAAGTTCCACCGATCAGGGACTACTGCTTGAATCCACATAACAGTCGGGCGGATGAAAAGGAGTTTGTGAATACGGCCTTTGTTCCGTACCTCCATGATTTCACCAGTCGTATGTTACAGATAATTTGTGAAAATGGTCGTCTTGATGCAGTTCCCTTCATACCTGAAGCCTTTTCAGATCTACAGGAAATCAAGGGAGACACCATCACCGCCGTTCTGGAAAGTGCTGCTGAAATGTCACCGGAAACGGTTGAAAAAATAGTCTTCAGGCTTGAGACACACAGCGGGAAAAAAGTTCATCTGGAAAGACGGATCCTGCCAAAACTCATCGGGGGATTCAAAATTACCAAACAGAACAGAATCATTGATTTATCCATATCCGGCAGAATCAAAAAAATGAGAATGTTCTTGAAGCAGGAACAAAAATGAGAGATGAAATCAAACCAGCTGAAATAATTGATATCCTCAAAAAGAAAATTGCAGGCTTTGAAACATCCGGAGAAGAAACAGAAATCGGACGGGTTATTCAGGCTGGTGACGGCATCGCTCAGATCTGGGGTCTGGAAAACATTCTTTCCGGGGAACTTGTCGAGATAGATACGGAAAACGACAAGATTGTTCACGGCATCGTAATGAATCTGGAAGAAGAAACCGTCGGTGTGATTCTGTTCTCGAATTATCACCTGGTCTGCGAGGGTTGTACAGCAAGAAGAACCAGACGTGTCGCTGAGGTTCCCGTAGGGGAAGCACTTCTTGGCCGGGTTGTTGACCCTCTCGGTAATCCCCTGGACGGGAAGGGCCCGATGAAGGCCGAGAAGCAGAATCGGGTTGAAGTCAAGGGGCCGGGAATCATTGAGAGACAGAATGTTGTGGAACCACTTCAGACCGGAATCAAAGCCATTGATGCGATGATACCCATCGGCCGGGGACAGCGGGAGCTGATTATCGGCGATCGACGTACCGGCAAAACCACCATTGCCATTGATACCATCATCAACCAGAAGACTTCTTCTGAAAGCGACAGGGTGTACTGTTTTTATGTGGCCATTGGACAAAAACGTTCTTCAGTGGTTCAGCTTGTGGAAACCTTGCGGCAGCAGGGAGTTTTGGAATACACCACCCTCATTGCCGCAACCGCTTCGGATCCGGCCTCCCTGCAGTATTTGGCACCCTATTCGGCAATGGCCATGGCCGAGTATTTCCGGGACAGTGGTCGTCACGCTCTTGTTATTTTTGATGACCTTACCAAGCATTCCCAGGCGTACCGGGAGTTATCCCTGCTGATGCGCCGCTCCCCGGGAAGGGAAGCCTATCCCGGAGATATCTTCTATCTTCACTCCCGACTCCTGGAACGAGCGGCAAAAATGTCTGACGAGAAAGGTTCCGGTTCCCTGACAGCCCTCCCCATCGTTGAAACCCAGGAAGGGGATGTTTCCGCCTACATCCCCACGAACGTCATCTCTATTACCGACGGTCAAATTTTTCTGGAAGCAAATCTCTTCAATTCCGGCCTTCGGCCGGCAATTAATGTGGGCATTTCGGTTTCCCGGGTTGGAGGTGATGCTCAAATCAAGGCCATGAAACAAACAGCTGGTGCCCTGCGAATTGAACTGGCTCAGTTTCGGGAACTTGCAGCCTTCATGCAGTTCTCCTCAGAGCTGGACGACTCCACAAAAAATCAACTGAGCCGGGGTGAACGACTCACCGAGATTCTTAAACAGCAGCAATATTCTCCCATCGATGTATTCAAACAGATTATGATACTCAAAGCCGGAATTACCGGGAGACTGGACAAGTACCCCACAGCGAAAATTCATGCCTACCAGAAGGAGATTTCTGATTTCCTTGATACGGATACTGCAGCAAGGGTTTTTATTGATCATCTTCAAAAAACGGCTGCTTTCAACGATGATATCGAAAAAGAAGCAGACAGAATTTTTGATGCATTTGAAAAGAAATTCCGTCCGGATTCCATTGAAACCGGTATCGATTCCGGGTATACGGTGAATCTGGCCATGGCCATGGGCCAGCGGAACTCCCGCATCAACCGGGACATGCTCAAACTCGTTGAACGGATTACCTCAAGGGAACTGGCCTCTCCTTCCCTGGAGTCGGAGATTGAGCAAATTATTTCAGGGAAGGATGTCGTGGAAAAAGACCGTTTCGAAGATCTTCTTGAGTCCTGCCCCATCATGGATTATGAAAAAAGCTCCTCCATGGACACTCTTTTTAAATTTGTGTCCAGACGCCTGGCAAAAAAATCCGGGGATATGAGCCCTGCACTGATTTACGAGAAACTGATTGAGAGGGAAAAATCGAGTTCGACAGCTCTTAGTTCATTCTTTGCCATACCTCATATTGTACTGGAAGGGAAAGAAAAATTTCAGATGCTGATTGTCCGTTCCCGACGAGGAATCGAATTTAGTCCGGAGAAAGAGTCCATCCACTCGGTTTTTTTCCTTCTGGGATCAATGGATCAGCGGCATTTCCATTTGGTGGTACTATCCTCCCTTGCCCAGATTGTTCAGCATCCTGATTTTGAAACAGAATGGCTGGAGGAAAAAAATACCGAAGCACTTCGGGAACTCATCCTGAGAATCAAAAGGAACCGAATGGAATAATGAACAATCTTCATGAGTAATATCAGAGACATTGGAAATAAAATCAACTCGCTGCAGAACATGCAGAAAGTAATGCGCGCTATGAATATGATCGCTTCCATCAAGCTCCGCAAGCTGTTTCCATTACAAGGTTCACTGGCTCTTTTTGATGATTCAATTGAGAAAATCCGTTCTGATATTTTTTTCGTCCTTCAGGATTCAGGACACTTTCTGGCGAATGTACATGCAAAAACCCTCAAAATCCACATCATTCTTTACACCTCAGACAAAGGACTTTGCGGTGCCCATAATTCCACCGCGCAGAAAGCAGCTGCTATTCTTGTCAATGAGAATCTGAAGAAAGGAATTCAGACTGAATTTAGCTGCATCGGAAATAAGGGTGTCCTTTTTTGCAATAGACAAAAATACGAAATCTTCCAGCAGGCGGAGATTAATGAACGATCCTTTAACAGGGAAGAATTGAACACAATTTCCAAATCGATTTTCAAGCGTTTTCTCGATAATGAGATTCAGAGAATTTATGCCGTAAGTAATATTTTTCATTCCACACTCCTGCAGGAAACTTCGACAATGCAGCTTCTTCCTTTTGCCAAACCAGCAAATGAGGAACCCGGGGAAAATGGAATTCCCATGGAAAAAACCCCGATTCTTCAGCCTGTAAAAAGCGAACCTGCAGGTGATGTATTCGCTTTCTCGACAGCGGAGCTTTACCTTCTCTACAAGCTTCACTCTCTGCTGTTGAACTCTTATCTGAGCGAGCATTCCTCACGAATGACAGCTATGGAAAATGCCACAAATAACTCGGAAGATCTGGTTGATAAATATATCACAATGCAGAATCATGCCCGGCAGGCTTCTATCACCAACGAACTGATCGAGATAGTGTCCGGCAAAGAGGCGATGAAGGGATAGTACATGCAGGAAAAAAAGGAAAATGGTAACATCGTTCAAATTTTGGGACCGGTAATAGATGTGAGGTTCGATGCGGGAAACCTGCCTGAAATCTATACAGCTTTAACCGCAACGAATCCGGTTATCAATGGTAAGGATAACAACCTCGTTCTTGAAGTTGTTCAGCATATCGGAGACAATACGGTTCGAACCATTGCCATGGATTCCACAGAAGGATTGAAACGAGGCATTCCCGTTCGGGATACCGGCGGGCAGATTACTGTTCCCGTGGGGGAAAAGACGCTGGGCCGAATTATAAATGTTACCGGAAATCCTGTGGACGATCAGGGAGAACTTTCCAGCAAGAAGCGTTATCCCATTCATCGAAAAGCACCGAAATTTTCTGATCTGAATACAACCAATGAGATACTGGTTACCGGAATTAAGGTTGTTGACCTCCTGGCGCCCTATATGAAAGGCGGTAAAATCGGTCTCTTCGGCGGTGCCGGCGTGGGGAAAACCGTACTCATCATGGAGCTGATCAATAATATTGCCAAAGTACACGGCGGTAATTCTGTATTCTGTGGCGTCGGGGAACGCACCCGGGAAGGCACACAGCTCTTTGGAGAGATGAAAGAATCTGGCGTCATCAATCGGACTTCTCTCATCTTCGGTCAGATGAATGAACCCCCTGGAGCCCGGGCCCGGGTGGCTCTTTCCGCCCTGAGTGTCGCCGAATACTTCAGAGAAGAAGAGCAAAAGGACGTTCTGTTGTTTATTGATAATATCTACCGTTTCGTCCAGGCCGGAGCCGAGGTATCTGCCTTGTTGGGACGCATTCCCTCAGCAGTCGGTTATCAGCCGACTCTGGCTACTGAACTTGGAGAGCTTCAGGAACGCATCACCTCCACAAAACAGGGCTCCATCACCTCGGTACAGGCCGTCTATGTTCCCGCCGACGACTACACAGATCCGGCCCCGGCAACCACTTTTTCCCATCTCGATGCGACAACCAATCTCAGTCGGGCCATCGTGGAAATAGGCATCTACCCTGCGGTAGATCCACTGGACTCCTCTTCCCGGATGTTGGCCCCGGATATTGTTGGTGATCATCATTATTCTGTGGCCCGACGGGTTCAGGAAATCCTGCAGGTCTACAAAAACCTTCAGGATATTATTGCAATCATGGGTATGGATGAACTCGCTGATGACGACAGGAAAACAGTCGAACGAGCCAGAAAAATTCAGAAATTCCTCTCACAGCCCTTTTCCGTTGCCGAACATTTTACCGGTATGAAAGGTGTGTTTGTTTCTCTCGAAGACACGATACGCTCGTTTGAAGAAATTATTGACGGCAAACACGATGACCTTCCCGAACAGGCTTTTTACATGGTGGGAACAGTCGAAGAGGCTCGGCAAAAAGCCGGGAAGCTGTAAAATCCATGAAGGCCTTCAAGCTGATTGTCGTTACTGCATCCAAAATTCTCTTCTCAGGCCAGGCACTTTACTGCAGAGTCACGACACCTTTCGGGTCGATGGGATTCGAGGCGCACCATGAACCTTTTTTATGTACTCTACAGCCAGGATCTGACATTCAGGTGACAGACACCTCATCCAAAGAGTTGAACCTTACAGATCAAATTGAAAGCGGTCTGCTCTCATTCAAGGACAACACCTGCATAATCTCGATTCCTGGATAGCACTGACGGAGAAATTCTGGAAGTTGATTCACCGGGATATGATCGAACATTGCGATGAGTAGAAGAAAAAAAGCTCATTCTGCATCGAAACAGATTTCAGACGAGAGACGGACAGATGGTCTGTTCTGGAACAGACCGTCTGTCAACATGGATTTCGCAAGCTTCTGAATTGATTTCATCAGGCCACTTGAACCAGGGAACGTAAACGAATGAGACCGGTTTGCTCTGGTATGAGCAGATCCGATTTTGCCGCCATCGCAAGGAATTCTTGTCCGGGCATTCGCAATAGTCTGATTGCGTGCAGCGTGGTCGTAAGTTACTACGGGATATCATCTGGATCGTCCGGAAAAACAG
>JAUTBQ010175923.1:0-25233 GCA_032361185.1 Lepetodrilus ovalis
AATGGTTGAATACTGCGTCTGCATTAACCTAGTGTTGGATTTCCTATCAAGTATACACCCTATCAACTTTAACGTTGCGTTTTCAATGGGGGTCAGTATATAAAAGTAGTGAACTCGGGTCGTTTTAATAATCGTCTCTACACACGCTCGAAGACATACTGGTAATTCGAGCCACAGGCACAGCTAACTTATTAAAGTCATAGGACTGTTCCTTAACGAGCCCCCAAGGGATAGGACGTTGCTCGACCCATATATTCAAGATGTTCCGCCAACGCATGAACACGACTATGTCTATGAACCTGACTCGGCGTAATTTAACCCAAGCTCAGAGAAGATTTCATTCAACGATGAACATACTAGTAGTTGAGTTCACCCAATGCAATGACAGTCATGACGTACGTCCCTCGCTTTATTGGCAGCCGTCCTTCTACATGCACTGTTCACTCCATGCATGATGGCGTTCAATGCCGTCTCGCATCGTGCTATAGTTGCCGTGACATCCGTCTTCATTAAGGAGAGCTTCGTCAACATGTTCTTACCACGAGGGATGTCCCGAGTATTGTGACCTCACCATTCCCCATCCAGGACCCAGTAGCCGACACTCTGTCAAATAGTGATGGTAAACTCTTTAATCAAGGCCATGGGAATCCCAGATCTAATTTGTAATCGCGGACGTCGTGTTTGGATGCGTGGCCTGCGTGTCTTCCAACAGCCACCCTTCAAATTGGAGCGACGCGCTCTTTATGGCATTAACCTCATCGGCAATCAGTCCATCTGCTATGTGAGGGGATCGTGCAGTGTTTGAAACACGTGTGGACCTTAGCATAACTCTAGTCGAGGTCAAATGAATAAGTTTGTCATTTGACTGACATAGAAGTCTTGGTAGGAGTATATCAGCCGTCTAGTGAAGACGTACTGACGTCTACAAACGTCATGGTACATTTTACACAACGTCAGTCAGAAATGTCCAAAGATAGTTAACGCGTGTAGAGTTCAATGAGTATTCTCCACCGCCCACGTATTGCAATATATATTTAGTTTTTAGTTATCTCCCTGTGGTATCGTATAATTACATTTTCTTTGTTCAATACCTATTCACGGACACATTTGGCGCTTGTCCAACTCTATTCAATAAATGCTCCATTGTTTCTCTACTATGTCAACTACATTGCAGACTCAATGAAGCAGGAATGTCGTCAGTGTGTTACAAATAGAGTATCCTATTTCATTTTCACGAAATCATAAACGAACAAACTCTTGAACGTTAACGTCGGGTAAAATAATATTAGTGTTATTAGATCATAAAAATATGTGTGATATGCAGTGGTAATACTATTTTATGATGATTTCTTCCAGAATATACCGACATAACTTTCTTTTTCGCCACAAAGGTCGCAATTTTGGAAGATAACCTGTAGAAAACTTCATCATGCAAAATTATATTATTTCCGTTTTCACGACGTTTCTTTCCCGCCAAGATGAACAAAAACACGAGTGTGCGGGCTAATCTAATCATTTGTGAGGAAAACGCCGGCAGTAAATTAGGTTAGAACTACAGGAGCCTGTTACGACAGTGTCGGCAAGGAAAGAACAATTTGAAAACAATAATCTCACCTATAAATCTATGGAAGGCGATCGATGCTAGGTCAACAGACGAATTGCACCGCGGGTGGCGCGGAAACGTTGCCCAACTTGGTTTTCCTGGGGCTTGGATGCTGAATGTTCAGTTACGGCATGGTTGCTGTACGTTATGACATGGTTGTAGTACGTTAGGACTTGGTTGTAGTATGGTATGACATGGTTGTAGTACATTAGGAGATGGTTGTAGTACGTTAGGACTTGGTTGTAGTATGTTAGGACATAGTTGGAGTACGTTAGGACGTGGTTGTAGTATGTTAGGACATGGTTGATGTATATGTGGACATGGTTGAAGTATGTTAGGACTTGGTTGAAGTACGTTAGGACTTGGTTGGAGTATGTTAGGACATGGTTGAAATACATTAGGACATGATTGCAGGATGTTAGGAATTGGCTGTAGTAATTTAGGACATGGTTGGAATATATTAGCACGTGGTTGCACTATAGGTCGAGATACTCTACCTCTATGTACAACTATTATGGCGATCAGAGTTTCTCGGCCTACAGTAAGCTAAAACTTTGCTGAAGTAAGTTAGGACATGGTTGAATTATGTTAGGACATGATTGAAATACATTAGAAAATGGTTGCAGTAAGTTATGACATGGTTGAAATAAGTTAGAACTTGGCTGCAGTTTGTTAGGATATAGATGCAGATGTAGTGGCAATATGTTGGGACTTGGCTGTAGCAAATTAGGACATGGTTGACATATGCTAGAACATGGTTGCAGTATATTAGCTCATAGATGCAGTATGGTCGCACGTGGCTGCTATTTTCTAGGCCATAGCATATTGTGTACTATGACATAGTTTGCTGGAACAGTTCTAATACTTTTAGTCCACTGCTATCTTCTTTACCAAATAATTATTCCTGTTCTTGTATTATTCTATTATTGAATCTGCTTCTTAAATATATTATTATTAGTTGCTGTACTACCGTATAGTAACCTAATTGACTAATTCGTTGCCTAATCCATATCATACTATATGTATGATGATCTATAATTAACCTTTGAAGTAGTGTCCTCCTATTATTCTTCTGATTTAGTAAGCATACATTAATATTGAGGTAACGAGTAGCTTATTATTCGATCTCGAGGTCCCAACTGATTAAACAGCACGGATATAGTACCTTAATTAGTGTGTCTTATCTGTCCGGCACCATTTGCCTGTTGACCCTTGGATGGTGTATTGATTGTGAAGGATGAATGGTGTGTACTAAAGGTTATTAGGTCCTGTATCAGCTGATTTTCGGTGGTATTTGTCCCAGTATTTTTGTTCTCTTATTCTTCTACCTTCCACTATAAGAAAGAAATATTTATCAGCGCTTGTAGGAATTCGCTGTTACGTAAGTGGAAAACACTTACATTTCCTGTAGCAAGTATGGAAAACTTAAATTGTCTTCTAAACATATCGGCGGATACGCTACTCACACGGTCTCACTTCCTATAAAAGCGGTGCACAGAACAGTAACTTTCATCGTCGGTGTTTTTTATTGTCTCCCGTGAGCACCTTAACTTAGACTTTGATACGCCAGACCGTGCTATAAAATGAAGAAAAAGAAGACCATTGTATTCTCCATCTGTCGATACTGTTTGTTCAAGTTTAGGAACAACGTGGAACACTAGAATGCAATAAGGTGATCAATACATCTCATACTTTCCAAAAGACTGTCCAGTCAGCAGTTTGTTATCGTGATCTGCACGACCATCCAGGTATATGACAATACATTTAAGATACTTATATTTACACAAATATTGCTTTCATGTAAAGCTGAGGTTTAGAAAAAATCTCAATTAATATTTCCCCTAGCATTATTGACGAGTGTATGCATACTATAGCAATCAATTTATACTTTACAAGTCATTCCATTATCTACTACTACTGACTGTCTTGTATCCTAGTCAATGAGACAAATGGTCTCTCAGGTACCGGTACTGACCCAGTGAGCAAACTAACGCAGCAGCGTGAAATTGCCTAGATAAGACTTCTGTTTAGGTGTCTAGCTCTATTACTGTATCGGTGTATCGACGTCACAGACATGTGTTCTATAACGTAAAGCAACTGCACCAATTTACCACAAGCGGAGTACATTTTGAAACTGTTGCAGACACGTCTGTACAAAACTATCACTTAGTGGCTTTCCCCATTAAAACATCATCGTGTTATATGAAAAGATAGTCATCTGGCTACCCTTTCGTGAACATCTAGGATCCACTAAGAGGTCGTTGCACGAGCACATGTATCTATAGTAAACTATCTATCGTACTCGCTGATCATTACGAGAGCGCTGTTGGTCTCTTAGTGGGCATGGGAGCTTCGTGACAACGGTACTTGGTAGTGTGCGCCATTATTAAGTTGAGCGCATTTGTGTTTCTCTGAAGTACAACATAGGTTATGCAATACTAAAATAAATACTGTATACCGTTATATATGATCTATATAGTTATAGTATTCTACACATATGTGCCAGTTCTAGAAAAGTGGGACTTTTTCAGAAAGTTACCAACCATATATCATCGCATTCTCCTACTTTCAGAATAGCAACTCTACTACAAATCTGTCATCATTTATCAAATGCCAGGGCGTATCACAGCAGCATCAGCTCGTGATATTAATGGCCTTGGATTCGGTCTGCAGACCTTGTGTGATATTAAGCCGTCCCAATTGGTTTTCATTGCAGATGTGCAATACGTTGTCAGTCCAATCTGCTGTTCATCAGGACCTGGATATCGGCTCGTACAGTGTGGCCCTGGATGTGCCGGTCAGCTCCCGTATCCTCTATGATCTCATGTATAAGAGATGGCTACGAGAGTGTTTATAGTGTCGTAGTAGATACGAGAGCATCGAGATACTAGGCCCAGTCCTGCATGGGAACGTCATGGCAGGCTTACTGGCGACGCTGATACCCAGATAGCACCATGAACTCACACAACGTCTGTGCTGGTCGAACTACTCCACTGACTGTGGTACAAGAACCAACTAAAAAGCATATTTTCAGAAACACGTCATAAACATAAATGAGTGTAGAAAATATTTGTACAGTAAGTCTTTAAACCTAGCTTCACTAAGGATATGTATTTATCACAACAATCGGGTGTACCCCAAATTTCTGTTTTGGGGCCATTTCATTTCAATGCTTACAGTGATATTGCCAATAGACTGGTTGCTGATGACACCTGTTTTAGGGCATCAAGTGGAGACAGACAAATAACACGTACATCCCTGAATGTGAACTGAGAAAGTATTAACATCTGGGCAAGTAAATGGTTGGTTCCATTTAATCCAAAAATGAAAGAAGCATTATTATTTTCATTGAGAAAGAATACTGACAACATTGAACTGACATTCAATGACCAAACTATTAAACATGTTTCTACTCATAAACATCTGAGAATAACATTCTCGTTTGATGATAAATGATCATCCACATTGACAAGATATTGAAATCGGCTTCTACAATGATATCGTTATTACACTAGTTAAAATACTTAGTAAACAGATCTACGTTATATATAATGTACACACCACATGTATATTATACCTCACTTTGAGTACTCTTGTGAAGTGTACATGTGTACAAATGTACCCGTGTACAAATGAGGATGGTAATAAATTAGAACGTTTACAACTTCAATCAGCTTGAATTGTAACTTGTCAGCCGACCTATACATCTAAATGACATCTATATTTTTTAATGGGTAATGAAATGCTAAAAGAAAGAAGGAAACGAAAGCTGAGCCAATTTTACAAAATATATAATGGATAAGCACCTATATATTTATCATGCGCTAATGTAAACACTAAATCTAATAATAATCTGAGAAATGATGGAAATGTAATTGTACCATTTACTTTAGCTTATGTTTCATTCATACATTCAACCAGTAGGCTATGGAATGCGCTATCAAATGAAATTAGGCAATGTGACACTGTATCAAGTTTGAAGTCTAGTATAAGGAACCGATATGTTATTGGACCTGACTATTATTCCTATGGGGCAAGGAAATACTGTATTTACTCACTGAACTTAGATATTCTGTCAGTCCATTGAATAATGCTTCTGACGTCCCTTCATGTGACCTATGTTGTAATCCCTGTGAAAATGTTTACTTGAATGTCCCAAATACAACACATATCGTAAAAACATGCTAACAAATATTCAAACAATTACAATACATAACGTACATATCAATGTCAATCTGTTATTAAGTTGCTATTCGGACTTAAATGCATCTGAAAATTAAACACAACAAAACGATTTGCTTAATATGCTTATGTAAGTATTTACAATTAAGGAATATGTACACGTATCTCTCATTCTTAATCTTTCTAAAATAATTCTCCCCATCCTTTCTTCCCCTTCTCCTGGAGCGATTTTGATTTCAGTTGTAATAACTTGTAACCTATCCATTACATCTGGAATAAAATATGTTTTAACTAAACCAAGTTATTGTTGTAGTAATTTCGCATATGGAGAGAACACATTCAGCATTAACAACACACTATCTAAAATCATGCCCGTTAGCTATTATATAATAATATAATGTCCATGATATGGCAGTGTAATAGCACGACAACTGGTAAATATGTGGTTAAAGTGCAGTATTTGTAAAAGTACACACATACCATATTTCCAGTGACAAACAGGAGCATACGCCCATAAGGCAATCTATCTATATAATATACACTCTCATTTGATTATCTCCTTCAACAGAAGATCTCCCGATGAGCTATTCCCGAATGGTGCCGAGTGTGATCAGTATCAACATGTCCAGAACACGGGATGACCGCTGTAACAGGCCTAACTCTCGCCTGTAACACATCCACACCTCTGACCAGATGATGACCATTGCAAAGCATCCTTAAACCTAATGCATACAATTAGACCCGTCTCGTCTCAGCTTCAAATACTTCTACATTTTCTTTTATTAGATCTCAAACAAAAGACGAACGTATCCTTATCTCTGGCTAAAACCAATGCTGACAATCTATTTGCATAACAATGTATATTGGTTGGTATTAATCATTGTCTCATTGGGCATTACCATGTTGTGAAGGATCCCCAGCCCAGATGGCGATTATTCTGACCAAATTATGGCGTTAGAATAGCGTGTTATAGCTGCCCAGTGGTAATCTCGATAAATGACCAGTCAAGTAGATAAATAATCAGATTACCATAATTCTGTCTCAAGCAATGACGCCATGTGTTATTGACAAAAATGCTCGAAATAACATGTATAGCTTCAAATTTCGGAGTCAGAATTGTCAGATATTATGTTTTGTTTTCTTATACTTCATTATGTGCATGCCAATTTCGAGAACTACCGTCTACATAATGTGTTTGTCCCTCTTGAGGACAACGTTCTAATTCTGTGCAAGGTGTTCGCGAGGACATACTGTAGTTCTATAAGAATCATGAAGACACATGGCATACGTTGCCTTTGATGAAGCTGACCGAAATACATGTGACATGCTGTCAGAGAACTTCCTTTGAACACTTTGTCCTATTAACTTTATAGTTAAAGATCCTAGTGATACAGTATACACCGTGTTCATTTTCTGCCAGATTTCTTGAAACAATTTTTTTAAGTCACTAAAATGTATTTATCGAAGCAAAACTCAATTCCAATTTGTAACAGAAACATTAATCTCAGGGTTAGAACAAATTATCATGCCCCGAGATTGCCAAACTTCCTTGAGTATGATTTCATGCTTAACTCAGAGTTTTATTCATAAATCCCCATATAAAAATAGGAAGGTTTCGTAATCTCGGCCCCAGTATAAACTTAATTTTCAGATGAGTTCTGGGTTTTCTTTCTCGATAAATCCAGATCCCGATTTCTCGAAACATACTTTGAAATCTTGCTCAGCTCAGATTTCTCCCATTGACTCAGTGATGTAACTTGTCTGGGTTTGAGTTTTTACTGAAGTTACAGCACCGAGTCAATGGAAAGAAACAGCAAAAGCTCAAACTCAAGTTTGCTTCGAGAAATCGGGGTCTGGTGTCTCCACTGAAACTACACCAGTCGGACTAACCACACAGCCAGAAATATACTGATATAATAATAATATGGACATTTATATAGCGCCAAATTCCACACCATACCTCTTACACGGGGTAAAAACGATAATAAAAGGGAGAGGTTTGGATCAAAATATTGCGAAAGAGATAGGTTTTTAGGTTTCGTTTAAAACAGTCCTCAGAGAGAGCAAGGCGAAGTTCAGTTGGCAAGGTATTCCATTTTGCAGAAGCAGCCACAGAAAATGATATTAATTAATATATTTATTTCAATACTAGTACATGTATTCACATGATCGCTTGTACGTGTAATTCAAATACTGTTTAATAATGAGATGAAAACAGCAGACGGATATAGCGCATTATAATGAAGACAGAAGCAGCAGCAGTAGCACCTGATGACCTGCCAGCGTTACATCATCGCCACGGGGCTCGCCAGAGAGACATCAACACGTACATATGCAGCAGAAATGATGGAGTAATTAGGGAGCATGCATTGAACAGATGATAGAGTGATGTAGCACCCTCTCATATCGACACCCCCGATCAATACCCAGTGGCAGGATGTACTTAAATGGCTTCACAATTTCATTTTGGGACCATTTTGAAAATAATACTAGGTTCAGTTAAATATTTGCTAAAACTCTTTTCGTCCTGATGGTTTCTTGACGTATCCAAACAGTGGACTTGGGAATGTAATCTGAAACCAATAGTCAGCTCAATAGTACTAATTATTAATATACTATTTTCGTTCTTTATCGGCAAATATATTGAGATATACTATACACTGCATTATGTAATGCTATACAGTATTATTTGAAGTACATTGACATGAAGACTAAGCATAATAACATACTGAGACTTTGATATACTATTAAACGATATAAAAGTATATTGGTAATACAACCTAGTCCGACACATTATTGTACGGTATCGTGACGATTTAATGAATACTAGAATTCCTGGATTTTGTTAGTAGAACTAGGTAAGATACAGTCCAAAGTTACAACTGTCAGATTAGTTGAGAGGCAGCTCAGTGAGGCGACACTGATCTCAGTCACCGTCTAGTGAAGTAATGCACGTGGGACTGGCGCCCAGATAGGTAATTAATAGACCAAATAGTGAGATCACTTTCACACAAAGGACACATACTACTCGTACAGACATACCACAAAACAGTCTGGAGGCAACCGTCATGGCCCATTATACGCTCTACAGTGAGAATAATGAGATACTTAATGCATTATTATGTACTTCTTGATAGCGTATAACTATTATCTCTTTAACACTCTAGAGCCTAGGGGTCACCTGTGGTCCCTTGTAATTAGAAAGGGTTCTCCTCCTGTAATTAGAAGGGCTACACAATAATAATACCACCACTCATAAAGTACATAATACAACCACGAAAGCTCAGTGTTCCGTCCGTGACCCGCAGTGAGGCGTAGATCCGTGACCCGCAGTGCGGCGTAGAGATGGATGGAACACTGGCCTTTCGTGGTAGTATTTCTTTTCTTTATGAGTGTTAATTATGTTGCTCTTCTAATTACAAGATGAGTACCCCTTCTAATGACCAAAGATCACAGGTGGCCCTGGCTCTCTAGAGGGTAAGAGATAATAGTTACGCGTTATCAAGAAGTACATACTATTAATTTTGTTCGTCTTCCTTCGGGTTACATGCATGCCAAGCTAACAGCTTCTGTTAGATAATGAATTAAGCTTCTTTCGACGAAAATTGATTTATGCTAAAATTAATATTTCAGTTGGTACGGCGATAGACGTACATACATAGTTGTCAAGCCCAGTCACGATGTATACATGTAACTCTATGACATTGGTGTAACGAGAAGCTGCAACTTGATGACGGCTGTAGCTGAACCTTTAGTTCTTAGCTGCCCGTCGTTTGACCTGGTGGAACTTCCGGCTTGTTAAACCGGCAGAACACGAACATTAATACATTGACCTCGTCGAGGAATTCCCCAATGCTACTTGTCTATTTCATGACGGCACGCACAACAATTTGTACATCAAGCATGACTATGTAGCATCGATGCAATTTTCAATATAAATCAAGCACTAATTGGAAGTTATTTTCATATGCTTGTGATATGATTCATGTTTATAATCCCAGCCATGTCTTCATCCAATTTGTCCGGCTCGCTGGTGCCAATGCTGGCCAGACTACACACACGTGAAGCAATCTCCTGCACGAATTACCAGCTAATCAGTCAGCTCGGTAAAGCGATAAGAATGTTTAGTGCTTGAATTAGTATGTTCCGGGCGTTTAAAAAAATTTGAGAGAAATATTTGTTCCATTGCCTTGTAATAAATGCTGTCAGTGTCCCAGACGTGAAAGGTGTCCAGGACACGTTGCTTGGCTGGAGGAGGGAGGCTCTTGTAGTCGTGTTCCTGTCAGGAGATGGGCAGGTTTAACTGTAGGGCAGGTTTAACTGTAGGGCAGAAGTAGACCAAGAGTCTCCAATTTCAGCGTGTGGCCGCTATATACTATCACCCTGATGTAATATGACATGAATTATTACTCGAGTACCCGCCAGCCGTGCCAGATTTAAGACTAATACAAATATCCAATGGCGAGGTATTGATGAAAACATGCACGGAAAACACCGCGTGGAAATATCCTCCTTAAGATTGTTTAATTGCAGCGGGTTTGGTGGATTGATACGAGTTCAATAGGGAAGCTGATAACATATCGCTTGTATTCGACACACACTTACTCGTTAATACTTAATATGGAGATGCTTGAATAGTTTTTAAACATGTGTGTGTGAGTGTGTGTGTGTGTGTGTGTGTGGTGCATGTTCTTCATACGTGTAATTAAACGTCCTTGTACTATTGCCAATACTACTATAACCAGTCAAGTTGGATATCTACTACACTGTACATACACGTAACGCCAGTGCCATGATACATAGGCCTGTACATATCCGTCACTTCAGTGCTATGATAACTAAACATTGGCACTCCAGTACGAAGCGACATAACGCTATAGTAACCGTAACCAACTTTATCCATTGCCAATGGTTGGATTTAAGACTAGCTACATTACAGTTACATCAACTCGTATAGGAGACTACTGTAATGTAAGCAAGGTAACAGAAGGGTTAATATCCAAATTAGTTTGTCTACATGTGATGATCATTGTTTCAAACGTATCAGAATAGCGATATTGAAAGCGTAACCAACAAATAAATACCGACTTTCTATAGTTGAAGTTGCATTGTCACACACATACACACAGACACTCACGCACACACGCGCACACACACGCACACACACACACACACACACACACACACACACACACACACACACTCACACCACCTCATAATATATGTTATCACTAAATATTAGATCATAGATTTGTTCTCTATTATCGGTATGGAACATGTGATACCCGTACTGTGGTAGAACATCACTAGCACCTTGCCCTACCATCTGACTAGAACATGCTTCAAGACAACCACAGCTAGGTGCTGCTTCACAAACCCCGCATACATGCATATACAATGAGTCTGGAGATGATTTGAAGGTCACAGTGACGTTTGAACCTCTCCCACCAAGAGTCGCCTACATAACCCTGGGGTCCACGTCACTCGGACAACCTGACAATTTGACAACCTGACAACCAGACAACCTTGGCTTAGACTTAGTCTTCCTTGGGGGCACTGCGATTTAGCGAGCTTATCAGTAGAGCACAATTCAGCATATGTGCTGCTTTGTGAAAAACTCAAACAATTTCTGTATTGGTTTACTACAGCTATAACATAGTACTCCACCAATTAATCGAAAGCGTCGTGACAGCAGTGGAACGTACGTAAGATGGAGCTCCGAGAAAGTGGATTGACAAGGCATTGGTTGAAATGTTGAAATCACTTCACATTCTATGGATAATATGTCTGCTATTCTAAAACCATGCCAGCTTTATGTTTGCATAAAAGAATCATTACAACTTGGATCTATTCGTCTGAGGTGTCTACCTTTAAAATTTAGACACTCGAGACGACTGCTAATAGCACCGTCACCAGCTTCCGGTTACCGTCTACACAAAAAAAACGGCAGAAATATTGTATTTGTGAGTTTCCAGACTCTACAGATGATGAACTGTTATGTCATGTGTTGTCAGGTATTGTCGTTTCCTTCCTAAATGTTATATCAATCAAAATTCTACCATTGTGGCCCATGGAAAAACTATTTGGTTGTGCAATACCTACAACTACCGAAATAAATGAACATTATCTATAGTATATGTCTATTGGTCAGGATCGAATCCACATCCAGATGTTTTGGTTATCGTATTGGCAGGAGCGCACAGAGCATAGTGGAACTGGCGGTCGGAATAATTGGTAATCTTATATGAAGTATGGTTGTCGTATTGCTTGTAGTATGCTGATTTGATGGTTGTATTAGATTACTTCTTACTGAGTAGACGGATATTCCATACATTCAGCAATGATCTTATGCCACCCAGGTTACTCAGGTCAACGACTGGTGTCGGTATCGTCAAAGAGTTGTGTATAAAAACGCGCACATGTGTTTATCTAATATAAGAACCGTTACGTTCGTGTTGAAACCGTACAGTGTAAAACATCAACTGGGATGCTTCTTTAAAATCGAGACTGCTAAGCAAAAAAAAAAGAAAAAATAGAAAAGAAGCATAATAAAATTAATCAACAACAAAAGAAAAATACGCAAAGTTTAGCAAACAAAACCAAAATCAACAATAACCAAAATAAGTATTTATATCACCCATGTAAATCTCCAACTTTATTAATTTATATATGTGTACATACAACAATAACAACAACACAATTTTCTTTGTATTGTATTAATATATACTATTATTATTGTTGTCATTTGTACTGTACATATACCTCACAAGTAATTCCCCAACTTTGTTAACTAATATATATTTGTACATATACATAATTATTCTCTTTGTATCTTATTAGAGAGCGGATCTCGTAAGTGTCTAGCTTTTATCCAATCTCATGAAATTTTGGGCAATAAATATGTTTAAAATAAAAAAACAAAACAACTAAAGAAAAAAAGGCACATTCTTGCAAAAGGTGACCAGATTGCTCCGATTGTGTCTATTAGCTTCCTAGTTTGAAAGAGTTTCCAATGAAGGAGATTAATGACATAAACGAAAGTCAAACGAATGTCGATAAGCAAGGCTGTGACAGGTGAGAATTCCACAATTCAAAAATCAAATACCGGTTCATTATAAAAACAAACTGGAGCCTGTGATCTCATGAATGGTAATCAACGATATCTTGTCAAAGTTCATCAGCATGTGACAGAGTAAGGGTGTGGACAGTTTAACACGGTATTGAAAGCGAAATCGATTCCTCATCTCTTCATAGTAAGTGAACACCAGGAACACCAGGAACACAGGAGTCTCTGAACACACACATCGAGGACACACACACAGCGAGGACATGCAAGTGGCTGTCAGTGGGACCTGACAGGAAGTAGTCGACCAGAAACAGAATGGTAATTCTTGATCAAACGAAAACCAAACCCTAATTCTTTCCCACAGATTACAACAACAAAACACGATAATAAAGAATGACTGAAATAAAGAATTTACCAAAATACTAATAAATGCACTACCCATGCTACGGTGCAGTTGACATGACAGAATTGTGATATATCATATAAAACTATTCCATGATTGAAAATTAAATTGGATATAATTTTATATGACACACAATTATCTCTTTCCGATTTATGTGGATGTTGAGATGGCTCAATATCTGCAAGTACTTGTGTGACCCAGAAACGTGTTTAACACCCTGATTGAAACATAGCTCCAGCTTCTATACTTAGCGGCTTGGGTATATAATCGTATTTTACGTAGAAGATTTGACCTATGCATCCAATAGACCCCAATACGGCAGTAATGACCACTAATATTCCTACTTGTCCACTGCCCCAGGACAAACATCCACACGGCTTCGACAGCGAGTCAACCGCAAGGCAATCTATGTACAGAAATAGACCCTGGTGACACTATTGAACAGCTAAGTCCCTACCGACGTTTTAAAAGTGGTAAAGCCCGGATGTAGTCGATGGTGGCGGATAAGATCAGATAACAAGAATAACTCCTTTCAGGTGGAGAAAGAAGTTATTGCCTGAATAAAAATGATAGTGTAAATATATGAAAGCGGGATAAAGGAAGTTGGAAAGAACCTTTAAGTGCAAATCACGTGGAACTAAATTGATTTATTTCCACAGGGGATGATAATGGAAATAAAGAACGTTGTTTGCCAGAGACAAAAGGACAACAAGAGGAACACGTTAATAACAATTGTAGAACCCCTGTAGCGCAGATCAATGCAGCATCGACAACTCTGCAATTATTACATGAATGTGAACCTGCATAGTGTCTATAGATTTTCCCCGGTTCCAACAGATAACGATATATCTCTGATACTATTCTAATATCGTAAATGGGTACTTTCCTCGCGGATCGAACGCTTAATGCTCTACTGCAAGCCAGTCAAATATCTTCACAGACAATTACATCATAGATAAACCCACACCGGCAAGATCACACTTCATCCTGTGGGAAAATATCCAGGGCTCCGATCCAGATTATCAAATTGTGACGTTCAAACAAGCCACAACTTCCGATCAATAGGGTGTATTAGCCTGTTGGCTTCTTGGCTACCGGCGGCTGAAGCGTCATAAAGCTACACGAGGAGATCCACGGTGCAGTATCGCACACACTAGATGTGTAATTCGGAAGATACGCCACTTAATGTTCACTAAATCTCACATTTACTCATAGCGGGGACAGCTTAGGATTTAGTCCAAATTGATGACTTGTTCAGGGACGAAAGGATGTGAATAATGTTATTCCGTTGATATCTTCCCTAGAAATACACATGGTATAAAACGAACACTCGGTCAACGCATATCAATATATACGTAATCTTTTGGTATTTTCCGAGTTATAACTTTTACTGTGCAATCTTTCCCCAGCAAACTTTCTGACGATCTTGACCTAAAGACGAACACTCCAGTCGTAGAACTAAAACTACCGATCAATCATTGTAACAGTTTGTGTAATCAACAGCATGCACATTTAATGGAGAAGGAAATTAAATGGCATGGTTGCGAAAATGTGGGGAAATTAAATCGCGTGGTCTGCGAAAAAGTGTGCGGTTACAAATTAAAAATATAAAGGTGGATAGTCTTCAATTGACGGTTGTGAATTGGGATTATCACACACTTGTCATATTGGAAAGTAAAGACAGCGGTAACACAAGAAAGACGTTTGAGATTGTATTTCACGATATCATGAAGGTTGTGAGAAAATGACACTGTGGAAGTTTCTTGGAATGTATGGCCCTGTGTGGTTCTGACAAATGGCCTCTCGACGTCTATACCGCGTGCATACCACGTGGACAGCCATTTGAACACATATTCTGTTCCATCATATTTTAGTTTTAAAAATGCCTTATTCTCCAGTCACATTCCAGTTAATTAATAGATACTACTTTGCTAGCAACTGCTCATGGATACTCAACATCGAGTCCTATCGTGAAGAGAACGGGTATTATAATCATCCAAACAAATGACCTATGGACCAATAATGTTATTTCTCATAATCCTGGTCCATATACTAGTAAACAAAAAATCTATGGTATGTATCTTGACTTCGGAACTTTTTCAAGAATCGTAGGAAATACAGTAGCTTAACCTTTAAGAAGAATTGGTTCATACCACCGTTTTAAGTTAAGAAATGCGTGTTCCATTATACCACTCACTAGATCCTTTGATTAATTCATTGCATATGCTTGGCGGCGCATTCCTGGGAATTAATGCTGTAATTAAACTGACGGTAAGGACTCTGTGCATGCTAACCTATACATGTTACACGACATGACGAGAACACACAGAGTCTTGTAGTTGTCTGTACGTCCACTATATGAGTCCATGTATAGTCTATGTTTACTTCTTCAGACCGGCAAAACAGACTTCACAGAGTCGGGGAGAAACCTTCAGATCATAACATCCCAGCATGTGCTTCATCACCCATGCTACGAGCGACGTTCATGGGCGGCGGTTGGCCTGCATGGTCGTAAAGTCTGCTACAACACCTCGCATCGAGATGTTTATGTCCGAGAGGTATAGCGTGTCCACGATATTGGTCTAAGGTGTGTGTCCATCTCACACGGAAAGCTATAATTAAAATGATTTGTCTTCTATGGTTACTGAAAAACAGACGAGGGTCAAATATCTATTAGAATATCGTAAGATGTATGTATGTGTATGCGCACGCATGTGTGTGTGTGTTCGTGCGTGCGTATGTGTGTATGTATGTGTGTGATAAGATTATCCGTCTATCTTCGTCAGTGGTAAATATATTATGACCGTTATGCGCATGTTTCATCTTTGATCTGAAGTCAATGCTGCTGACTCATCAATCCTGTATTATTTGAGAGTGCACAACACACGCAGAGATATTTAATGCATCAATACATATAATAAGGTGCAATCTGACGGCTACACAAAATGACAATGAATTAATTTGAGTTAATAATTAGTGATTATATTCGGATGAAGTAACTAGCGCAGACTTTAAAACTTAATTATAGTTATTCGACTTTTCATCACCAACCGGTATATCAGTTGTAACAGTGACAATATATATAAGCTTATGTTATATAAATTTATAAGCGGCTAAGTTGGTCTTTTCTTCTATTACGGTTGCCATTGGCATTACATTCTAATCTAATGTGTATAGGAACATGTAATACGGTACTAATAAGTATTGTCGTTGATGTAGTTCCGTTCTGGTGTCGACTGGAGAACATATGATATATTTAACAAGTTCATGTGTATTACTTGCAGGACTAACGGTGAATGCGACTGTATACTAGGCATATCTGGCAGAAGTCTGGCACGTGTTGTAGCCTCGACTACTTCCGGTCTTCATTTCACGCCTGCTACTCCGACGTCCACGTCGTGGCGAAATCTTTCTAGAACTCTCCCTATGTCATTGTCACAACTTCCGTGGACAAGTAAGGTGAATAGGTGGAGGGATGACCCGGATGTCACCAATGATTAGGCTGTAGTGTCCAAACCAGTGGAGGTAAGCAACGCGAGCATGGCCATTACTCTGGCCGTCTATGTAGTCAGTGTCGCTTGTCCGCCGTCACCCAGCAGTGAAAGTGATTCCAGTCTGGTCCGCCATTCCGCCATTAGATGAAGCTACGCCGAGCTGAGACCAAAGTCCCATGCTGGACCCCCAGGGGTTAACAAATCGACCTCGTCAGTGATCTTTCTTCCCCCACCCCCGTCTCATCGTTGTTTCTGATGAATTCAAGTTTGTCCGAAGCCTGACACTGAAGACCGCTGACACCGACAGACCAATGACCGTCGATGGTAATTGACTGCCCTCAAAATGTTCAATCAAATAGGACCGAATACCTAGTCCAAACAGGTCTTATCAAGATCGTCATTAGCCTCAGTTGATACTGGGGCCCATTACGACCTAGAATACTCAATCTTGACACCATCGACGCCTTAGGATGACTGGTTACTATCGTGTACAAATAGACGTTGCATAGTAGATGAACTAGTACCGGTATATTAAATGAAGGTGCTAAGTGTCGTCTGTGTCACAGACAACATTATTACTCAAATATTGCTGTTCAAGAGATTCGCCATGAACTGCCGGCACCACGCACTGTTTACTTTCACACATTACCAATCTGTATATTGAAATACAAATGATTCATTTTCATCGCCTGAGACTACATGCATAGTTAGTCTCCTTCAAGTGGAATATAATATACTATAATGTTGAATGTGTTATTAGAACTATGGATTAAATGTAGATAAGTACATGCATTAGGCATTTTAAACGGATTGGCATATTACAGATTTCAATGCAATGTCTAAGTAATTACGTTTTTCATTTGAGTGAGCGACCAAATAAAACGTGCTTTGACTGAACATTCAAAATGTAATGGTATGATAACACGAAACTATCCATAAAGAGTTTATAAAATTAATTATGTAAGAGTTTGATCGGTGCTAATGGTTCCCATCCACTTGATCTAATATCACACCTAAAAATAATTCCCAGTAATTCTAAAGGAGAGGAGTACGTGTTACCCCACTTGATCTAATGTTTATTGTTCACTAAACCGTATGGGTAACCCAACGGAATGAATTCGGATCAATTGTTGTAACAACAGTTAGATTTCTACATCTATTGTAATGCTATTTATGGATCACCCTACCCGATTTGTCTTATTTGGAAATAAAAATAATAATTACTTTTGTACTAGCCTTTAGAAAATAATAATAATATACTGTGAAGATACAACCTTAATTGAGCATGAAGATGAACACATTCGACTGATTATTGGTAACTATCTATAACAATACACTATTTATTGCTATCTATTACTATCTATAACTATCTATAACTATCTATAACTATCTATTACTATCTATAACTATCTATAACTATATATTACTATCTATAACTATCTATAACTATCTATTACTATCTATAACTATCTATAACTGTCTATTACTATCTATAACTATCTATAACTATATATAACTATATATTACTATCTATAACTATCTATAACTGTCTATTACTATCTATAACTATCTATAACTATCTATAACACATGAATCTGATTATACTGGGGAGCTAGGATTTCCTAATTGTATAATACGAAGTGGAAGTTACTGCTTATAATGGGATGCCACACAATAGACAATATTGGTATTTTATCAGAGTACTTCGCTGTAATAATCGTGGGTAATAACTAGACACGAACTATTTCGTCCTGAATTCCGCTGCTTCTGATGGTGTACATAGGTCACATAGGTCACACAAGATAACAACATCTCACATAGAATGGCATGTCGCAATAACGTATTCAATTAGAGCATGGATCGTGATAACGCACTAAGCATGAAAATATCCGCAACCAGTTCCCTTTATATCAGTTATCTAATTCCCTCACGTCAGCTCTCCAATGGCCTAACCTCAGTTTTACATTAGGACATCTACATACATCAAAGTTAGTGCCCAAGGTATGATATCACATTGTCCAATCCGATTGGAATAAGCGTGTATCAGTTCTTCATCTGGAGAGACGATACTCATCTAGGTGACTTATGTCCCTTAGGGTATTCCATAGTTTCGTTCAACTGATGTAACCAGGACGGATTCCGAATGACTGTGTACTTTAAATATATAATTTTGATTTTGATAGAATGTTTCTTAACACTTAATATAATAGATACTGATGCTGATGACGATTGTGATGGTGACTATAATAGCAATAATTATAGGAATAAGAATACAAAAAGAACATATATACCTACACATGCGCGCGCACACACACACACACATACACACACATACACACACACACGCGCACACACACACACTACCACACACAAACACGCGTGCGCACGCACGCACACATACATGCACACACACACACACACACACACACACGCATTCTCTCTCTCTCTCTCTCTCTCTCTCTCTCTCACACACACACACACACACACACACACGAGCGCGAAATTTATAGTTGCTTCTGTGAGTGGTTAAATAAAGCTAACACATAGTCGAGTTGCTCTTACGAATATATCTTGTCCGCAATGCTATCCCAGGGTGTCAAACTATATACAATGTATACTGGAGCTGGTTACCTCTATTCTAGCAATGCCCATGTGACACAGACCGGTCCAAGACACAACAATATCTGTGTAGATGTGCTCATTACAGGACAGACAGTATATAGACGGACTCCAGTGTTGTGGCTCTGCCTGGAACACGTGTGGGCGATGACGTGGAGATACGCGGGAGAAGTCAGTCTGTTGAGGAAGTGAAGGAGATGAGGAACTATTGGACACCAATGGAAGGACTTGTAGTGGTCGTACTTCTGAAAGCTGGTGGTGTCTGTGATAAATCGATGTCAAGAACCGACTCAGAGCCCGCCGTGCCGGATACGCCCATTGTTAAGAACAATGGACAACTTGACGTGAAATTGTTTCCATACTTCAGACCGACAGGCTCTGGCTGTTTAATTAACGAAGTCACGTCCGTCTACTAGAACACGTTTACGATATTTAGACAGCGGCAATTTCCTAAACATTTTACCATTGACGTCATCAATTTGTAATGTTGAATACACGAGGGAAATTGATATCTACTTCGTAATGTACTTCACATAGCATGTTCTTAAACATCTTACATGAGAATATTACGACATATTTGGTAACGTATTGGTAAGATGGTAGGCGTAAAGGGTTTACTTGTACCAACGTTAATGTAAAACTGGAAGTGATTTTGCTATAATTGATTTGAATACTACTTATTTGCATTACCTAATACAGGTAGTTCTTCCACAGTTGTAGGGTAGCCTCAGAAGATACAGCAAGCTCTACATGACGTCCACGTTGACATGCTGGCGATGACTAGACTACCAACATGGTCACTAGGTCAAAACTGGCATAGTGTTGAGGAAGATGTTTAACTGTACATTACATAATAGGGGGAATGAGTGACAACTGGACATAGGGAGCAGGTGGGGAATGAGTGGTAACTGGACATAGGGATGAAGTGGGGAATATGTGGCAATTGTACATAGAGGGGTGGGGAATGTGTGGCAACTGTAAATAGAGGTCGGATGGGGGATGTATGGCAACTGTACTTAGAAGTCGGGTGGGGAATGTATGGCAATTGTACTTAGAGGTCGGGTGGGGAATGTATGGAAATTGTAAATAGAGGTCGGGTGGGGAATGTATGGCAATTGTACTTAGAGGTCGGGTGGGGAATGTATGGCAATTGTAAATAGAGGTCGGGTTGGGAATGTATGGCAATTGTACTTAGAGGTCGGGTGGGGATGTGTGGCAACTGTAAATAGAGGTCGGGTGAGGATCGAGTGGAAACGTTACATAGGAGTCGGGTGGGGAATGTGTGGAAACGTTACATAGAGGCCAGGTGGGGAACGTGTGGCAACTGTGTACGGGAGACGGATACGGATACCCAATCAGGACGGAAAACACAACAAATAACTAATTACCATTTTAGTGCAGTATCCAGCTAAATCAAGACATTGTTGACTAAAATAGTAGGTATACATACATACATACACTACCGGGCTTATTCAAGAAAGGTTTGACGATTCTAGTGCGCGGCTGAGCTAAACAAAGACAAGCTATTCCATAGAGCAATGATGACTGATAGACCCCCAGCGGTCATCTGTCATCAGTCATCATTAACAACTACGTCATCTGCCTCACAGCGGCAGTTCAATAAGGTTACATCAAAGACATAGAACATTCGTGTCGTTAAAGTGTGTGCGTCAAAATGTAAGCTCACCTAAGCTAAAATAGCACAATTATATTATTATGTAACTATAGTATTCAAATAAAAATATTAATATACTACTATGAAATTTTAAATAAAAAAAGACGAATAAATGTATTTATAAATAAATAAATAAAACAGTTTTCGAAAACGGCAGCTATTAAATAATGATCTATCTTTCATTACTTTATTAATATAAGGAAATATACTAAAAACACAGAAACCTACAAGTATTCCAGGACTACAGTTTACCCACACGAATGGCCAAAATCATTAAGATGAATTGTAATATTGAGTAGCAAATAATATATTACACGGGTGAACGGTGCTCTGAATATATTCACTTGTCATGTGTAAGCCTGTGGTTATCTCAACCTCATCAGGTATCGAATTTCAGGAATATCCACATCATCATGTAATAAATCATCGAATACCCAAAACATAATTAATCTCCATGCTAAGTTCGTCGTATTTCAAGATGACTGGTCAATATTAGATCTAAAATCTGTCCAGAACTTGACAACAGTCCTTGATTTAAAATAGTTCACGATGCATTTCGATCGAAAGTAATTTCATGAAGAACTATCTCTTTAAACTGTAATGAAAAAGATATCTGTAAAGTAAAGTAGAGTCTGAACTAGATGGAATCGAAGATCAGTTTTGGGATATGTGAGGTCTGAGAACAGATTCTTCAATCTCTCACATACGCGCAACTCCTGAACATGTTCTGTATATCTGTAGGCTGCGTCTCGCAGTTCATGTTAGGGGAGCGGACTGCATTATTTGTTTTCTAGTATAACATAAATGGTGGAAATTACATTAAAATTAATATATCACCATCAGTTGCCAAACGTAGCACATGGACCTGGGTTTATGAAAGCGTGTCAATATTTTATACATATAACACTCCGGTGAGATTATCAGTAAATAGGATCTTCATACTTTTAATTAAACCACAAAACAGCCATTATTTTGCATAAGATTTCTTCTAAGGATTTAGTGATCCCCAAACCCAAACTGCACCTCATATAATTGGACAAGAAATATGCGCGCATGGAGACACATACACCAATTTGATTAAATCTGTGATTCTATATACGTCCTTTGCATGAACGCGCTCAGACGTATTCGAGGAGATCAAACAAATTACTTGACGTGAGAAGGAACGCGAGTTGACGTTCAGTTTGATCACAGGCCATCTTCTACATCACTCTTATGTGCATGCTTCGACGGGAAAGCTGAATGAACATCCACTTGGATCGGTATATGCTACTCTCCTGTAGGGTGGAAATATCAATCTGTGTGTGTGTGTGTGTGTGTGTGTGCGCGCGCGCATGTGCATGTGTGTGTGTGTGTTAGTGTGTTAGTGTGTGTGTGTGTGTGTGTTAGTGTGTGTCGTGTGTGTGTGTATATGTGTGTGTGTGCGTGTATCTGTTAGTGTTAATGTGTGTGCATGTGTGTGTGTGTGTGTGTGTGTGTGTGTGTGTGTGTGTATGAGTGTGTATATGAGTGTGTATATGAGTGTGTATGTATGTGTGTGCGTGCGTGTATGTGTGCGGGTGTATAGGGATATGTGCATGCATTTCTATATGTATGTGTGCGTGAACGCGCGCGTGTGAATATGTTCGTGTACGTGTTGATGCGTGTACCGTTTGCAATCAATATAATATCCCCTAATCCAGATCCAATACACGGGCTCAAGCACACGATAGACCTACGTATCTCATACTGCAGCAACGCAAAGTAAAGCCTTTATTCCGTACATGGTATATTGCTGGAGATGACTTTCGCTGGGCTTAGGCAATAGTTGAAATAGATACTTAGGTGTAGTCACCATCTACTGTATGCATAGAACACTAACATGTACTGGTCGAGATTAAGTAGTGGTCGAGGAATATTATGGTTTCAGCCCCAGTTTCGTCCCAAAATACATTAAGTATGTATGTTTCAATGTTCAATTCAATATATATTCAAGGTCACATCTAGATGTGCTCTCAGACATCAGTACTTACACTAGGCATGTTATTCTATACGAAAACTAACACCTATATAAATAAGTTCGTAAGTATTGCAAATTAACAGTTGTACTGAATCATACATCAACTAATTAGGACCACTTCCTGTCCCCCCGGTGTGTAGGAGACTCTTATTGCGGGATAGTATTTCTTGTCTCACTCCAGTCTGTAGTCAGGACGTAGGACGGAGCTATATAACGCACAATGGTAACGTGGCGCTGTAGAGTAGGAGGGAGAAAGGAAGACGTTCCCAATGTTTGGAAGGACCATTAGTCCAGTGTTGAGAGACCATTACGACTAGTGTACTTACTTAAAGCTTCTACAGTATTGCACAGAAATTGGCTGGCATTGAAACAATTTCGTAAAAAGAACTGAGTGTAAGAACCTCTACGACAATATCCACTCATGTGTGCAATAGTATGGCTAGGTTTAATCTTATTGATACATTGTATGTATTGCTCACCCATTGAACTGGCTAACGTCACAGACGTGTGTGCTTCTGTAATACATTAATCATGGTAGAATAGAACCCGGTACTTCTCTACAGCACCATCAGCCCGAAGTATTACCTGATGTGCTATGCTGTGCTGTGCTATGCTGTGGACGTCTTCGTGTTGTACAGTAGCATCAGACTAAAACCGCAGAGACTTATTTCTGTAATATCTGTGTCTATCCTCAGTGTCTGTAGGTACCGGTATTATGTTGACACCACGTGCCACGTCAATCGGCGTATTACCATCGGTACTATTGTGTAGAGGTCGACTGTGCTATTGTGCAGAGGTCGACTGTGTACATATCAGTAGTATAGTTCAAGGTTTCCATCTTTCAGTTCCTTTACTTTAATCCACAGGATATGAGACGAACCCCCAGTGCAAGGGAAACAGAGCACATGCGAACTAATTTAAGACAATGTTGTTGTATTTCCGATACTGGGTGATGACGTATTTGCTATGCTTTCTGTCTCGCACCACATTCCACACGATTCCTTCAACAACATTAGTATACAGTTCATTGGAGCTGGTATTGAAGAACACAACCTACCATAGTTCATAAACAATACGTACTAGTATATTGAATTATTTTGCTTTTCTAAGTAGATTTTCCACTTCGAAATATTGATCATTTCAACGACATTTGAGATTCCGATAATCATCAATATGCAGTTAACATAATTCCAGAAGTTAATAGATACACGCTTTGGTATTAATTCACTTCCACAAGAAATATCGCATATTATATTTATTGAATTAACTTGATGATATAACGACTGAAAGACGGTTGATGACTGTAAGCACGTTCTGTCAGTGACATTTATCTCTGTACTACACAAAAGCTCAGTCTAAGTACGCTTTGCTGCCTTCGATCATGAATCAAGACCATTTACTGTGAACACAGAGACCGAAACAAGTCAGACTTAAACTGGATTCTGGTTTAAGCGACGTTTATCTCTGTTGCGTAGCCTCAGTGTATAAATCTTCATTCGGAGTTGTGTGCACGACTTCCTGAGGCCGGAGATTCCTCTCTTTATGATTTGAACGAATAGCCCCAGTAGACGGGGGTGGGGTTAGAATGGGTTCGGAGATCAAGGCTTGAGGTCCATCAATCCCCACCAGAAACAGACACATTATCAATGAGTTCGAGTTGAGCCTTTGAGGTCCTGTTACAGAAATAGAACTTCTATAACAAAACTTTTATTAAAAAAAAAGTTGTATAGATTTGTTGATGTGATTAAAGCCACACAATGAAGAACACCGCACATGTTGTTGCCAGGAGGACTGAAATTGGATGGGAACCGCCGGCTTTGGTCTGGCTGGCGCTAGTCCTCTAAATTATATTCCATTAGCAGATACCATTGTCCATGTTCACATGTTTACTGTGGCAATATAGTAAATACATGTGCACATTACAATACCGTAATGCACTACATGAGTGTATGGTTACTTGGTTACCTGCTAGAACAAAGCATTATGGACAATTAATTGGCTCCACACTACACAAGCACATGTTCGCTTAGAACGTGGTAGAACCACAGCTGCCAAACTATCAAGTAGTGTTTACATATTCCGGTAACAAAGATGTACTTACATAGAGAGGTGTCTGACTATATGTGTAAACTGTGTGTGGGGTAGTTGAGATAGGTGTCTGACTATTATGTGTAAACTGTGTGTGGGGTAGT